>JASCZW010010216.1:0-37852 GCA_034211315.2 Aedes japonicus | reverse complement strand
CAGCTGATATAAGCAGCTGTCATCGCCGGAGCGGGATCTAATAAGGTAAAAACATCAAAAGGATTTAGTTTATTTTTGTACGAAACCGTTCAAAATATTTTAGCGGGCAATTGAACGTGGTTATTTTTTACTTTTCGTGCAGGAAAAGTACGTGCGGTGTGGTGAGGATAGTAGAGTGAATCGGCTTCAAGTGGGCAAAGGCCTAGTGTGAAGTCCGACGAACGGAAATTCGTGGCATTTCGGAGCCAGCCAAAGGAGCGCCGTGGAGAAGAAGATTTCCTCCGAGTGGAGAGTGAAAACGGTCCCGCAAAATACCGGTAATTTTCCCTTCCCTTTCCTCTTTTCCTTTCCTAATTTATTAATAAACTTAAAAAGAAATGAGAAAAAAATATATATTGAATATGTTTTATTCTTTAAAGCTCTGATCCCTTTTTCTATCTTTGTTTGCTCCACCTTGGTTTGTATGGGAAGTTTTTCCGCCCAATTCCTCTCGGACCCAGTTAACGACCCTAAATCCCAGGTAAAGGCTGAAGGGGGAAAAATAGAAAATCCTTAGTGAAAAGGCCGATCTGGCAAGTGAACACCTAACACCTCAAGGCAAATGAACTTTATTTAGAAGACATGGCGGATTTTCTTAGGAGGATTTATTTCTTTCTGATTATTTTCATAAATACGTAGGTACGTGAGAATTTTGTGCCTTGCTGAGGATTTTATCTTCTCAAACTATTCTCAGAAGATCCACTAACAAGTTGTATGGGTAAAGATTGAACGTACCTCAAGGCAAATGAACTTTATTTGGAAGACATGGCGGATTTTCTTAGGAGGATTAATTTTTTTCTGATTATTTTCGTAAATACGTAGGTACGTGAGAATTTTGTGCCCTGCTGAGGATTTTATCTTCTCAAACTATTCTCAGAAGATCCATAAACAAGTTGTATGGGTAAAGATTGAACGTACCTCAATGCAAATCAACTTTTTTTAGAAGACATGAGGGATTTTCTTAGGAGGATTTATTTTTTCTGATTATTTTCATAAATACGTAGGTACGTGAGAATTTTGAGCCCTGTTGAGGATTTTATCCTCTTAAACTATTCTCAGAAGATCCATAAACAAGTTGTATGGGTAAAGATTGAACGTACCTCAAGGCAAATCAACTTTATTTAGAAGACATGAGGGATTTTCTTAGGAGGATTTATTTTTGACGTAGACTACGTCTTACGGCAAGGGTAGGGTGTCAAATGAAAATCTTGAATTTTGCGACCGTCACGAAAAACCGTACGTTTTGTACGCGAATAACTCAAATAATCCACGATAGATTTACATGATTTCTTCTTCAATCGGTCGGAAATTTTACCGCGCTCCAATTCAATTGTCAAACATAATTCTTAAACAATAGTAAACTATTGAAAATAACGCATATATAAGGTGATGTCTTATAATGCCATTTTGCAGAGTAAATTTACCAAATTTCCTATCACAGATTTCAAATCGAAGTAAGGAACGTCTTGCATAATCTTCTTCTTCTTTGTGTTAGAGAGAGACTTTAACCAATCATGTCATTCGTCTCTCCATGTACGTCTCGCAGGCAGCTGAGAACGGCATAAGCGCACACATAGGAAAATTTTGCCTCAGTCGTTTGGCAGCATTGAAGCTGTGCGGAGCCGGTCGCTGGTAGCTGTTTGCAGGCAGCTGGTCGCAGCTGCTTCATTTGCCGACAGCGGAGCTGGTCGCAGAGGCAGCTGGTGGTCGCGTAGCAGCTGGTGGTAATATGGCAAAGCTCTCCCAAACAGCGATCGTCGCGATGAGGTAAAATTGCGGATATGGGGGCGCACAATCGCGTCGGTTTGTGCAAGCCGCCATCTTACCTCATTTCGGTGATTGTTTCGCCGCTCTTTGAAAACGCTGCTGTTTGGGGGAAAGCGTCCTTGGGGGCGAGCAGCAGTATGTGGAATTTATCTGTCCTTTTGAGGACAATAAATTTTTAAAATAAAAGAGTTGATTAATAAGGCTCGCGATAATGCGTTTTTAATCGCGATGATTTGTGCGCTCCCATAAGCCGCCATGTTATCTCACCGCGGCGATTTTTCCGTCGCGATTTCGCTGCGGCGGCAAAAAAAACGCTGCAGTTTGATGGAGCCTTTAAAGAACTAATCTTAAATTTATTTCGGTGAACGATGGAGGGCGTGCCGTCGGAAAAATTTTACCCAGCTGCTTAGCGCAATCCATAAATTGATAACTTGTCCTTATGAGGACAACCAATATAATTAAAAGAGGTGTTTATACAAGAATTAAACTTTTATTTCGTTCGGTTTGTGCGCCTAATATCATAGTGCCGATTCCTTCGCCGCAACTGCAAAAACGCATCCATGGAGGGCGAGCCGTCGGGAAAATTTTACCCAGCTGGTTGGCGCTACCCACTAATAAATAATCTGTCCTTTTGAGGACAACCAATCCAGTTCAGAGAGATATAAGAATTAAATTAATATTTCGTTCGGTTTGTGCGCCATTTAATCTAGTGCCGATTTGTTTGTCACTTTTGAGAAACATAGTGAAAGTGAGAATGCCTAACCGATTTGATCCAGAACGCTTGCGCAGATTCAGGAAGCGCATAAAGAGCGACCATACAGGAAATCCTCCGCAACGACCGTGCACCGATGCCGAGGGAGCTCGTAGTTATCGGGCGAAATTAAAAGCAGCAAGAGGTTATGCGTTGCCAACAACTAGTTGGGACGCTGGAGAAGGTCCTTCAACTAGATATAGGAAATTGATATTTATTTAATTTAAATCAATTTGACAAAGTGCATGTAATCAAAGCAATTGAATATCTCTCTATGTTATCGCTCCCTGTCTAAATAAATTTCAACATAGTATTAATTGTATTCTGGTGATGACATGCACCGCGTGCTTTTACATCATATGAACCTAAAAATGATATCGATACAAATAATGCACTGAACATATTTTAATGTGTGATTATTTTCTCAGGTGTTTATTTTATATTTATAAGAATTTATCAATATATTAACCAACCTTTTCTCCCATACCCATTGCAAAGAATAATGATATTTTATAAAACTCACTCTCTTTCTTCTGCGAGATCTAATATATTTATATATATTTCGATTTCCTTAACGTTTTAGCCATGATGGACTCACTAATTTACCTGATATTCACATAGAAACATGAATAATAATTTCACAAGAAAACCATAGACCATACTTTAGGTACGCATTTAACCTTATATTCCCAACTATGGCGTGATGTATTCATCACATAGTAAAATGTAGAATATAAAAGTTTTCAATGGAAAAGTAAGAGTGAGCGGTTGTGTATTTTTCGAAGGGCTTATTCATACCAACACCTATATAACTAAATGCATATAGTGGGAATTTTAATGTTTTGAAATGGAATGGCACATGAGAAAGTCATTTAGATGTTATAAAGTAGCTTTATATTTCGTATGGTATTCCGAATATAGCCGAATGCCCGGAGTGATTATATAAATAAATGCCCGGAGCGATGAAATAAATAAACTTTACTGAAACTCGTTCGAACAAGAATCCTTAATGATATGAATATCCATCAAATGTTTTCGACTTAATAATGTTGGTGACTTTTCATGTTCCAGTACAGCAAACGCTTTGTTGAGCATGTCTTAGTAAAGGTATAACTAGTTGAATATCGTTTCTAGCTTAACTAATGTATGAGTTATAGTTACAACTGTAATCGTGCGCTACATAATCGACTGAGTCAAGGGACATGTACCCTATATACTTGTATATAACAACTGCAAGATAATTTTTGTTATTTTCTGTTTGATAAAACTTCCTGAATTTTGAACATTTTTTGAGACGCTTACACATCTGAAAATGTTGCAATTGATTATTGTGTTTTCATAACAATCACTAAACCTGTCGGATATTTTCTGATAACGAATTTTATCGTTATTTAAATTCTAGAGTATTTCAATGTTTATTATAGCCCTTGAAATCTAGAATTGCTAAAATTGCATAAATTGCAAATCTTTGATTCTTTGAAGTTGAATTATGCAAAGGCATACTACAACTCAGATTGTATACAAATGATCCGAATGGTATGGTATTTAAATGGTGAATGTTGAAAAGGAGACATGGTATCAGTCATGTTTGTATGTACGTATTATAGAATTTACTCCGCTGCCTGTCGTTACTGAAATACCCCAAACGATGCAAAACATTGTTGATGGTTCCGGCGATGGTGAGAATTCCAAGATGCAGGCAATTCAGGCACAGTATGACATACGAATAAACATTAAGTAATGTTAAGCGATTATGATTATAAGAATGAGCACAACTATCATGAAATTATTAATTTTATATTCCTTAACAGATCCTCAACTATCTTCTAGGCCTTAAGATAGTCCATCGTAAAACGTGCAACCGTGACCGTGTCATCATTTGAACCGAAAGGCTTTTTTCAGGGCCACCAAAGAGTTATAAAGAGTGTACAAGAGAATTTTCCCACGCACTGACTTCATAAAACCAAACGGCCCTTTTCAGGGCCACCAAATAATATCTCAAGAGCGTACAATAGAATTTTCTTATATACTGGCTTCAAGACGCTGGTCTAATGTCCCATAAGAGCCGCACCCGTCATATTGTGACTTAAACTGCTTCTATCGGTAAGGGTAAGCGACCGGCACGAATAATTGAAACCCTTTTAACGCTAATAATAGCCACACAGAATTTCCCTGACAATATGATGCATCACTTGGTTTAACGTAGTCTACGTCAACCGGTCGTGTCTTGTACACAGCCCCACTGATTTTTTCTGATTATTTTCATAAATACGTAGCTACGTGAGAATTTTGTGCCCTGCTGAGGATTTTATCTTCTCAAACTATTCTCAGAAGATCCACTAACAAGTTGTATGGGTAAAGATTGAACGTACCTCAAGGCAAATGAACTTTATTTAGAAGACATGGCGGATTTTCTTAGGAGGATTAATTTTTTTCTGATCATTTTCATAAATACGTATGCACGTGAGAATTTTGTGCCCTGCTGAAGATTTAATCTTCTCAAACTATTCTCAGAAGATCCATAAACAAGTTGTATGGGTAAAGATTGAACGTACCTCAAGGCAAATGAATTTTATTTAGAAGACATGGCGGATTTTCTTAGGAGGATTAATTTTTTTCTGATTATTTTCATAAATACGTAGGTACGTGAGAATTTTGAGCCCTGCTGAGGATTTTATCTTCTCAAACTATTCTCAGAAGATCCATAAACAAGTAATATGGGTAAAGATTGAACGTACTTCAAGGCAAATGAACTTTATTTAGAAGACATGGCGGATTTTCTTAGGAGGATTAATTTTTTTCTGATTATTTTCATAAATACGTAGGTACGTGAGAATTTTGTGCCCTGCTGAGGATTTAATCTTCTCAAACTATTCTCAGAAGATCCATAAACAAGTTGTATGGGTAAATATTGAACGTACCTCAAGGCAAATGAACTTTATTTAGAAGACATGGCGGATTTTCTTAGGAGGATTAATTTTTTTTCTGATTATTTTCATAAATACCTAGCTACGAGAGAATTTTGTGCCCTGCTGAGGATTTTATCTTCTCAAACTATTCTCAGAAGATGCACTAACAAGTTGTATGGGTAAAGATTGAACGTTCCTCAAGGCAAATGAACTTTATTTAGAAGACATGAGAGATTTTCTTAGGAGGATTTATTTTTTCTGATTATTTTCATAAATACGTAGCTACGTGAGAATTTTGTGCGCTGCTGAGGATTTTATCCTCTCAAACTATTCTCAGAAGATCCATCAGCAAGTTGTATGGGTAAAGATTGAACGTACCTTAAGGCAAATGAACTTTATTTTGAAGACATGGCGGATTTTCTTAGGAGGATTTATTTTTTTCTGATTATTTTCATAAATACGTAGGTACGTGAGAATGTTGTGCCCTGCTGAGGATTTTATCTTCTCAAACTATTCTCAGAAGATGCACTAACAAGTTGTATGGGTAAAGATTGAACGTACCTCAAGGCAAATGAACTTTATTTAGAAGACATGGCGGATTTTCTTAGGAGGATTAATTTTTTTCTGATTATTTTCATAAATACCTAGCTACGTGAGAATTTTTTGCCCTGCTGAGGATTTTATCTTCTCAAACTATTCTCAGAAGATGCACTTACAAGTTGTTTGGGTAAAGATTGAACGTTCCTCAAGGCAAATGAACTTTATTTAGAAGACATAAGGGATTTTCTTTGGAGGATTTATTTTTTCTGATTATTTTCATAAATACGTGGCTACGTGAGAATTTTGTGCCCTGCTGAGGACTTTATCTTCTCAAACTATTCTCAGAAGATCCATTAACAAGTTGTATGGGTAAAGATTCAACGTACCTCAAGGCAAATGAACTTTATGTAGAAGACATGAGGGATTTTCTTAGGAGGATTTATTTTTTCTGATTATTTTCATAAATACGTAGCTACGAGAGAATTTAGTGCCCTGCTGATGATTTAATCTTCTCAAAATATTCTCAGAAGATCCACTAACAAGTTGTATGGGTAAATATTGAACGTACCTCAAGGCAAATGAACTTTATTTAGAAGACATGGCGGATTTTCTTAGGAGGATTTATTTTTTTCTGATTATTTTCATAAATACGTATGTACGTGAGAATTTTGTGCCCTGCTGAAGATTTTATCTTTCCAAACTATTCTCAGAAGATCCATAAACAAGTTGTATGGGTAAAGATTGAACGTACCTCAAGGCAAATGAACTTTATTTAGAAGACATGGCGGATTTTCTTAGGAGGATTTATTTTTTTCTGATTATTTTCATAAATACGTAGGTACGTGAGAATTTTGAGCCCTGCTGAAAATTTAATCTTCTCAAACTATTCTCAGAAGATCCACTAACAAGTTGTATGGGTAAAGATTGAACGTACCTCAAGGCAAATGAACTTTATTTAGAAGACATGGCGGATTTTCTTGGGAGGATTAATTTTTTTCTGATTATTTTCGTGAGAATTTTGAGCCCTGCTGAGGATTTTATCTTCTCAAACTATTCTCAGAAGATCCACTAACAAGTTGTATGGGTAGAGATTGAACGTACCTCAAGGCAAATGAACTTTATTTAGAAGACATGGCGGATTTTCTTAGGATGATTAATTTTTTTTTCTGATTATTTTCATAAATACCTAGCTACGAGAGAATTTTGTGCCCTGCTGAGGATTTTTTCTTCTCAAACTATTCTCAGAAGATGCACTCACAAGTTGTATGGGTAAAGATTGAACGTACCTCAAGGCAAATGAACTTTATTTAGAAGACATGGCGGATTTTCTTAGGAGGATTAATTTTTTTCTGATTATTTTCATAAATACGTAGCTACGTGAGAATTTTGTGCCCTGCTGAGGATTTAATCTTCTCAAAAATTTTTCAGAAGATGCACTAACAAGTTGTATGGATAACGATTGAACGTACTTCAAGGCAAATGAACTTTATTTAGAAGACATGGCGGATTTTCCTAGGAGGATTTATTTTTTTCTGATTATTTTCATAAATACGTAGGTACGTGAGAATTTTGTGCCCTGCTGAGGATTTAATCTTCTCAAACTATTCTCAGAAGATCCATCCACTGACAAGTTGTATGGGTAAATATTGAACGTACCTCAAGGCAAATGAACTTTATTTAGAAGACATGGCGGATTTTCTTAGGAGGCTTTATTTTTTTCTGATTATTTTCATAAATACGTTTGTTCGTCAGAATTTTGTGCCCTGCTGAGGATTTTATCTTCTCAAACTATTCTCAGAAGATCCATTAACAAGTTGTATGGGTAAAGATTGAACGTACCTCAAGGCAAATGAACTTTATTTAAAAGACATGGCGGATTTTCTTAGGAGGATTTATTTTTTTCTGATTATTTTCATAAATACGTATGTACGTCAGAATTTTGTGCCCTGCTGAGGATTTAATCTTCTCAAACTATTCTCAGAAGATCCATTGACAAGTTGTATGGGTAAAGATTGAACGTTCCTCAAGGCAAATGAACTTTATTTAGAAGACATGGCGGATTTTCTTAGGAGGATTAATTTTTTTCTGATTATTTTCATAAATACGTAGGTACGTGAGAATTTTGTGCCCTGCTGAGGATTTAATCTTCCCAAACTATTCTCAGAAGATCCATAAACAAGTTGTATGGGTAAAGATTCAACGTACCTTAAGGCAAATGAACTTTATTTAGAAGATATGAGGGATTTTCTTAGGAGGATTTATTTTTTTCTGATTATTTTCATAAATACGTAGCTACGTGAGAATTGTGTGCCCTGCTGAGGATTTTATCTTCTCAAACTATTCTCAGAAGATCCACTAACAAGTTGTTTGGGTAAAGATTGAACGTACCTCAATGCAAATCAACTTTATTTAGAAGACATGGTGGATTTTCTTAGGAGGATTTATTTTTTTCTGATTATTTTCATAAATACGTAGCTACGTGAGAATTTTGTGCCCTGCTGAGGATTTTATCTTCTCAAACTATTCTCAGAAGATCCATAAACAAGTTGTTTGGGTAAAGATTCAACGTACCTTAAGGCAAATCAACTTTATTTAGAAGACATGGTGGATTTTCTTAGGAGGATTTATTTTTTTCTGATTATTTTCATAAATACGTAGCTACGTGAGAATTTTGTGCCCTGCTGAGGATTTAATCTTCCCAAACTATTCTCAGAAGATCCATAAACAAGTTGTTTGGGTAAAGATTCAACGTACCTTAAGGCAAATGAACTTTATTTAGAAGACATGGTGGATTTTCTTAGGAGGATTTATTTTTTTCTGATTATTTTCATAAATACGTAGGTACGTGAGAATGTTGTGCCCTGCTGAGGATTTTATCTTCTCAAACTATTCTCAGAAGATTCACTAACAAGTTGTATGGGTAAAGATTGAACGTACCTCTGTAACCTGTCCACTGGTTACGTTGTTTTATTTTGTAAATTTTGTAAATAATGTAAATTTTGAATTTTGTAATATTAATAGTTTTATAATTTTGTACATATATTTTTAAATTTTTATTTTATATCTTTATTTTGATACACATTTAATTAATGAAAAGGAATAATCAGAATTAATTAAAAAACTATAAGGGACCGCCCATGAGGTTGTACGCAAAGTTGACGTAGGACTACGTAACTATTTCGAATAAATCTACATATTTATCTATACATATACATGTACATCATATCGTGATATGACTACCAACTGGATCATACATATTTCCCTCCAGATTTGATGAATTTGCCACGAGCTTGGCATGACTGCATTAAAAAGCCACTTGCTTGCGACAGCCGCTGAGTCATCATTCTAGCTGGTTGCTCGCCCGCGTACTTTTCTGCAGGGTACTTGCAACCGTCAGCTGCCAGAGCAGTACTGGCCCATTGCCGCTCTGCACAGCTCCATGGCTGCCGAGCGAATGAAGAAAATTTGAAGGTGTCCCTGTTTTATATCGTGTACTGCTGCATGTGGGACGTTCCTTAATTAAATTTGAAATCTGTGATAGCAAAGTACTTTGCATTTAGTGAATTTACTCTGAAAAATCGGCATTATAAGACATCACCTTATATTTGCGTTAATTTCAATAGTTGAATGTTAAAAATCAATAGTTTTTAATATAGCAATCGAAGCGTAAAAAATATCCCGATCGATTGGTGCAAATATTTTGGAAATCAATCGTGGAATGACTTAGTTATTACCGTTCAAAACCTATATATTTTTCGTGACGCTCCAAATTTTCGCAATTCGAACGTGTACCCCAGTATTGAAAACACAGACGTAGTCCTACGTCAAAAGAATTTATATATATAATCGAATATTATTACCCATTTCCCAACCTTGCCATCCCTATTCCATCATTTCCCATATCATCCGTTACGCGCCATTCAGTGCGCAGCCCACAGTCGACCTTTACTATCGACCAGAAGGATCCCACACAGATATACCGAACAGCTGATATAAGCAGCTGTCATCGCCGGAGCGGCATCTAATAAGGTAAAAACATCAAAAGGATTTAGTTTATTTTTGTGCGAAACCGTTCAAAATATTTTAGTGCGCAATTGAACGTGGTTATTTTTTACTTTTCGTGCAGGAAAAGTACGTGCGGTGTGGTGAGGATAGTAGAGTGAATCGGCTTCAAGTGGGCAAAGGCCTAGTGTGAAGTCCGACGAACGGAAATTCGTGGCATTTCGGAGCCAGCCAAAGGAGCGCCGTGGAGAAGAAGATTTCCTCCGAGTGGAGAGTGAAAACGGTCCCGCAAAATACCGGTAATTTTCCCTTCCCTTTCCTCTTTTCCTTTCCTAATTTTTTAATAAACTTAAAAAGAAATGAGAAAAAAATATATATTGAATATGTTTTATTCTTTATAGCTCTGATCCCTTTTTCTATCTTTGTTTGCTCCACCTTGGTTTGTATGGGAAGTTTTTCCGCCCAATTCCTCTCGGACCCAGTTAACGACCCTAAATCCCAGGTAAAGCCTGAAGGGGGAAAAATAAAAAATCCTCAGTGAAAAAGCCGATCTGGCAAGTGAACACCTAACACCTCAAGGCAAATGAACTTTATTTAGAAGACATGGCGGATTTTCTTAGGAGGATTTATTTTTTTCTGATTATTTTCATAAATACGTAGGTACGTGAGAATTTTGAGCCCTGCTGAGGATTTTATCTTCTCAAACTATTCTCAGAAGATCCATTAACAAGTTGTATGGGTAAATATTGAACGTACCTCAAGGCAAATGAACTTTATTTAGAAGACATGAGGGATTTTCTTAGGAGGATTTATTTCTTTCTGATTATTTTCATAAATACGTAGGTACGTGAGAATTTTGTGCCCTGCTGAGGATTTTATCTTCTCAAACTATTCTCAGAAGATCCACTAACAAGTTGTATGGGTAAAGATTGAACGTACCTCAAGGCAAATGAACTTTATTTGGAAGACATGGCGGATTTTCTTAGGAGGATTAATTTTTTTCTGATAATTTTCGTTAATACGTAGGTACGTGAGAATTTTGTGCCCTACTGAGGATTTTATCTTCTCAAAATATTCTCAGAAGATCCACTATCAAGTTGTATGGGTATAGATTGAGCGTACCTCAAGGCAAATGAACTTTATTTAGAAGACATGGCGGATTTTCTTAGGAGGATTTATTTTTTCTGATTATTTTCATAAATACGTATGTACGTGAGAATTTTGTGCCATGCTGAGGATTTTATCTTCTCAAACTATTCTCAGAAGATCCATAAACAAGTTTTATGGGTAAAGATTGAACGTACCTCAAGGCAAATGAACTTTATTTAGAAGACATGGCGGATTTTCTTAGGAGGATTAATTTTTTTCTGATTATTTTCATATATACGTAGGTACGTGAGAATTTTGAGCCCTGCTGAGGATTTAATCTTCTCAAACTATTCTCAGAAGATCCATAAACAAGTTGTATGGGTAAAGATTCAACGTACCTCAAGGCAAATGAACTTTATTTAGAAGACAGGGCGGATTTTCTTAGGAGGATTAATTTTTTTTCTGATTATTTTCATAAATACCTAGCTACGAGAGAATTTAGTGCCCTGCTGAGAATTTTATCTTCTCAAACTATTCTCAGAAGATGCACTAACAAGTTGTATGGGTAAAAGTTGAACGTTCCTCAAGGCAAATGAACTTTATTTAGAAGACATGAGGGATTTTCTTAGGAGGATTTATTTTTTCTGATTATTTTCATAAATACGTAGCTACGTGAGAATTTTGTGCCCTGCTGAGGACTTTATCTTCTCAAACTATTCTCAGAAGATCCATAAGCAAGTTGTATGGGTAAAGATTGAACGTACCTCAAGGCAAATGAACTTTATTTAGAAGACATGGCGGATTTTCTTAGGAGGATTAATTTTTTTCTGATTATTTTCATAAATACGTAGGTACGTGAGAATTTTGTGCCCTGCTGAGGATTTAATCTTCTCAAACTATTCTCAGAAGATCCACTAACAAGTTGTATGGGTAAAGATTGAACGTACCTCAAGGCAAATGAACTTTATTTAGAAGACATGAGGGATTTTCTTAGGAGGATTTATTTTTTCTGATTATTTTTATAAATACGTAGCTACGTGAGAATTTTGTGCCCTGCTGAGGATTTAATCTTCTCAAACTATTCTCAGAAGATGCACTAACAAGTTGTATGGGTAAATATTGAACGTACCTCAAGGCAAATGAACTTTATTTAGAAGACATGGCGGATTTTCTTAGGAGGATTAATTTTTTTCTGATTATTTTCATAAATACGTAGGTACGTGAGAATTTTGTGCCCTGCTGAGGATTTTATCTTCTCAAACTATTCTCAGAAGATCCATAAACAAGTTGTATGGGTAAAGATTGAACGTACCTCAAGGCAAATGAACTTTATTTAGAAGAAATGGCGGATTTTCTTAGGAGGATTTATTTTTTCTGATTATTTTCATAAATACGTAGCTACGAGAGAATTTTGTGCCCTGCTGAGGATTTTAGCATACAGCAAAACTTGAAGCATGTACTGTTAAAAATAGCATTGCAACAGGAACAGCATGGAAGGCAATAAGGGAAAAGTATCAAACTGAACTGTTGATACCAATATCACTTTAGACAGATGACTTCGAAATCAATGATAATCTCAGCTCCCATAACAAAAAACATTCTATATGTGGTGTATACTATTCATTCCCAACTATTCCTGATCAGTACAGCTCGAAGCTTTGCAATATATTCGTCGCTGCAATGGTGAAGAAGGTTGATTTAAACGAGCATGGTATCAATTGTCTGTTTAAGTATATTTTGCAAAAGTTTAAGCAAATTGAAGATCATGGAATAAGCTTCACCCTCCGCAATGGAAGCAACGTTAAAGTTAGTTTGTTTTAACTATTTTGCAAGGAGATAATCTAGGCATGCATCAGATGATGCAGTTTCTTACGTTCAATGCTAATCATTATTGTAGGTTTTGTCGTAGATCACGAGAACAATGCCAAGCAGATACTGAAGAATATGTCGAGTACAGACGCACGATTGAAAACTACCGTAGCGATGTTGAGTTAAACAGGCCATCTGAAACCGGGATTAGAGGAGCGATTCCACGAACAAGTGGGAAATTTTTCCAGTTTTTATTTTTTGTATTTTTTGATTTGCATGAAACCTTGCATACAAGTTTTTGGGGAAGAAAAACGCCGTTTTGCATACTTGGTTCGCCATTTTGAATCTAGCCTTACTTATGAGAAGGGCCTATGAAAAATGCACATGATATCTTCAAAAAAATTTATCTCGGAAACGGTTTGTCCGATTGGTTTGATGTCTTCGGCGAAATTTTAGACAATTGTTGGTGCTATATGGAGAAAATATGCACGGTAAAAAAAATTTTGGTTTTTGTGTTTTGAACTAAAATATAGATTTTCTCTTAGAACATGTCAATAATTTTTTAATTATTTTTATGTTATAGCTGACTGAAAATGCTATCTAGTGCACAGTAGGTTGTTCTGGAGAAAAATAGGTTACAATGAAAAAAAATTTTTTTTTTTAAAAAACTACAATTTTCAAAATAGCTATTAAGAAAAGTCAACAAAGTTTGTCACTCTAATTTTATGAAAGAACATCAAATTTGCAAGCAAAAAGTACTTAGGTAACATTGTGTTTAAATGCACTGTTTAGAAGATATTACTGATTTAATATTGATTTTTTTGATAACTTAATAAGTTTTGGCCCTTTTCGGATGTACTCCGTGTTTTTTCAGTTTCAAAAGTATTTTTTTCGGAAAGATTGGAAAATTTTGAGTTAAAATGACACCGACAACTTAAAGATTCGAGTGAAATTCGCTACCTTAAAAGTATTTTGAAAAACAAGTTGCAAAATCCCACTATCAGGAACAATGATTTCTACAAGTGATTTTTGGTGCGTTGTGCTGAAAACGTGCTAACAAGTATGAACTGTTTTTGAATTTTTTTGAGGACGATGATATAAGCCGTGCAATGCCAGGCCAAAGAGATTTTGTTAGCGTAAAGACAGGAAATAAGAGATTAGCTGTTCAGAAAAGATTGTTAATGATGACATTGAGAGAAGCTTTTAATCGCTTTAATGAAATGTACGTCAATGTAAAAATAGGGTTTTCATCATTTGCAAGCCTCCGGCCAAGGCAATGTAAACTATTGACTATCACAGGAACACATAATGTTTGCGTTTGCACTACGCATGAAAATGTCAATTTAATTCTACATAGCTTAAAAAAATACAATGCCTTGAATGATCTAAAAACATTAACGAATAGATTACTTTGCGAAAATAAGACAACTCATTGCCATCTACGAAGATGTAAAAACTGCCCAGATACCTCAGTTTTAGAAGAGTTTATTGAAACAACTGGAAGAAAACTTTGTTGAAAAGCTTTCATTCGAACAAAGTGTTACCACTGACAGATGTGATTTAGAAACTATTGTAAAGCAAACCGATGAGTTTGTTTCATTTTTCAGCTCAAAATTAGAAAGTTTGATTCTGCATGATTTTGTAAAAACCGAACAATCCAATTTTTTGAAAACTACAAAACAAAACTTGCAAGATGGTGAATTTTTAGCTATTTGTGACTTTTCTGAAAATTACAGCTTCATTTTGCAGGATGAAGTTCAATCACACCATGGGAACGTGCAACAGGCCACAATCCATCCTTTCGTAATATATTAAACTGAAAATATGCAAATTAAACATTTTAGCTTCAATATAATTTCTGAAGAACTAAGACATGATTCAGTCGCTATTAATTTGTTTATTGATAAAATGATAAACTTTTTACAAATTGATCAAAATAAAAACATAAAAAAAATTATTTTATGTCAGATGGTGCTGCTTCACAGTGTGGTGGATACCCGCCTTAACGATACTTTCAAGGCGCACGATCAGCAGAAAGCGCAACAGTCCAATGTTCCGAGAACGGGCGATTGCGATTTATGCTGACCGCGGCAGAAAGAGTCACGTACGCATCGAATTAGAATATGAATATGTTGAAAAGAGAAAAATAAAATCAGTCTTTTAACACCCAGCCTGGTCGAGTGATGTGCAATTACTTCTATCACATCCATCGTTTATATAAACTGTAACAGTGCACATCAAAAGAACAGTATAAAAACCGAAAAAACTTTTCTAGCCTTTGTAAATTTAAGTCAAAGTATGGTATTGACGCTGAATGGCATTTCTTCGCAACATCGCACGGAAAAGGTCCATGCGATGCTATTGGAGGTACGATAAAACGCATGGCTACCAGAGCAAGTTTAGCCAAAGAACGCGAACACCCGATAAAGACTGCAAGAGAGTTGTTTAATTGGGCAAACAAACGAAAAGAAGAAGAACTTACAAAGTTGTCATTTTGTTATTCTACTACAGAAGAATACGAAAATATGTCTTTGCAGCTAAATAATCAATATAATAATGCAAAAACAATTCAAGGAACTCAAAAATTCCACTCATTTCTTCCTCTATCAGAAAATACAATAAAGGCAAAGCTTTATTCAAACTGTCCTGACAATGATGCCAAAATATTCTATATTGTTAAGAAAGTTGTGTAAACAATAATTTTATAAAAATACAGGAATAAAAATAAACTGATGATATCCAACATATGATGTTATTTTTTATTGCGCACAATCACCATTCCTGAAAAATAAACTTAATTCGCTCTTTTGAATCTTGCTAATTGAGGAGCTTGCATTTGCAGTTCTCAAAAAGGTGTATCTCGAAATCGAGTTGTCTCATCGGTTTGATGTCTGTAGCGATGTTCGGCAATAGAGAGAAAATATGCACAGTATAAAAACATCCAGTTTAAAAGGATTAAACTGTTAGGCGATATGCAAGAGTTGAATGCACATTTTCAACACAATACACCAAAAATAACTGGAAGAAATCATTGTTCCTGATGGTGGGATTTTGTAACTTGTTTTTCAAAATACTTTTAAGGCAGAGAATTTCACTCAAATCTTTAAGTTGTCAGTGTCATTTTAACTCAAAATTTTCCAATCTTTCCGAAAAAAATACTTTTGAAACTGAAAAAATACGGAGTACATCCGAAAAGGGCCAAAACTTATTAAGTTATCAAAAAAATCAATATTAAATCAGTAATATCTTCTAAACGGTGCATCTTAGAAAAATGTTACCTAAGTACTTTTTGCTTGCAAATTTGATGTTCTTTCATAAAATTAGAGTGACAAACTTTGTTGACTTTTCTTAATAGCTATTTTGAAAATTGTAATTTAAAAAAAAACAAATTTTTTCATTGTAACCTATTTTTCTCCAGAACAACCTACTGTGCACTAGATAGCATTTTCAGTCAGCTATATCATAAAAATAATGAAAAAATTATTGACATATCACTTTCAAGAGAAAATCTATATTTTAGTTCAAAAAGCAAAAACCAAACTTTTTTTTTACCGTGCATATTTTCTCCATATAGCACCAACAATTGTCTAAAACTTCGCCCAAGACACCAAACCAATCGGACAAACCGTTTCCGAGATAAATTTTTTTGAAGATATCATGTGCATTTTTCATAGGCCCTTCTTATAAGTAAGGCTAGATTCAAAATGGCGAACCAAGTATGCCAAACGGCGTTTTTCTTCCCCAAAAACTTGTATGCAAGATTTCATGCAAATAAAAATATATGAAAATTACTCGTTGCTGAAATGATATGGAACCGCTCAATATGAGTCTGAAACAGCGGGCGCAAAGTTTGGAAAAACTTTGTGTACATGGCGTTTAAAAGCCAAGTACACTGCTTTAGGCGTCAATCTGTGGTCACCTTCCAGCAAGTAATAATTGTTGATGGACTCTGCCAACAGATTATACGTTTCGGCACCATCGTCGTGCGATAGCCCAGTGATGGTACCATTTTTACCAAGCAGAGCATGCTTGTAGTTTTGGAAATAAGGATTAGCCATTGTGCAGTCCCAGCCTTTCATTTTTGGTTTTTTGTAAGTTTTTTAAAAGAATTTCACAAAAAAAAAACAATATGCTGATAGTGCCTTTAAAAAATTAAAGATTCTAATACTTTTAAGTGATTTAAATATTTGTAACCAGTCGGAACAAAGAAGCTGGAGTGCTTAAATGAAAATGCTTGTTATTATATTTGGTTTCTATTATAGCGTCAACAACAATTTGAGCTTACCTTTTTTAAAACACTGTTCACAATATTACGATAACACTTCATTCAATAACAGAACCGCCGAGAAATAACTTGATTTTGTTTTTATTTTCGCGAAAGGAATTTAACACAACTTGGAATGCCGAGATGTTGTCAAATTATGAAGATTTTTTATATCAAGAGCAATGAATGAATATTTTTGTTTACATTCTGATGTATCACGAATAAAAGCTCAATCATGCAAACATGTTTCTCCAAAACATAAAAGAATCCGAGAATCATTCCTCCAAACCTATTGGGTTTCGATATTGAGCGATAAATCGGCGATTGAAGAGTTGATACGCCAAAATGATAAATTAATCCTCAAATGGTTCTAAGCGTGTACACGGTAATTCTGAGGTAGGTTTTTTGACTACATTTTATGCAATTTAATGAACACGTAAAAAAATGCCTACTTTTTAATCCTAAAATATGAAAATTTTTAGTTTTGTTTTAATGCTAGTGTGATAGAATAAATGCATGAAAATAATGCTATCAACAAGGTGAAAAAAATCAGTTCGTACTAAATGACTGGCATCGCATTAAAAAAAAGTGAAAAAATAGAGTTCTTGCAACCAAAACATGAACCCAGTATCATCGACAAACTACGAGGCAAGTAATCTTACAACATTTAAGTTTGAGGAACGTGATACCATTTGCTGTCCATATTGTATGTTTATTGTTATATTGTATGAGAGGTATTTTTCAAGTTTTAAATAAATTGAAATCTGAATAGATCAATTTTCAAGTCTAGTTCAGTGCCAAAAATTCACACGGGCGGATATGCTGTAACTATAACCGTCCAAGAATGAAATGACAACTTTCTCCTTCGAATCAACAATCTCAACATTAAGAATAAACATTTTCGTACCTTATGGTGAAATATTGGCGCTGAATTTATAATCTCATCTTCATTTCATAAAGTGACTAGTTTCTATACACAGTCACGTTCTTAAATTGCTTGGTTTCTATATTTTCACATGCTGCAAAATGCCTCAAAACCTTTTAAAGAATTTTATGCATAATTTGATTATAATTTTTTTAAATTTAAATTGGCATATAAGTGCCAACAATGAAGTCATAATTGCATGCTTCAGATTGACCGTGTAGCAGAACAAAGTACACACACTAAGCGAAAGTAACCCATAATTGAGGAAACCGGGAGTAACTCATTTTTAGCTAACCATCACTCAGCGAAATAAATTTCGATATTCATAAGATTGCATTATGATTATTTGAAATAATAAATCAGTATGAATTTCTTAAATTTATCATATGAAATATAATGATGTCGAAAAAATAAAAATATGGAGCAACCTGGATTCGAACCTTGAACGTTGAGGTTATAGGTCCAGTGACTTGCCCACTAGTATATATCAACACCTGTAATCAGGAAAGTTTAAGGCGTACACTGTAACTGGCCAGTACCCATTAATGGGTAAAAATGTACCCATATTATGAAGGTATATGAAACTGTCAAACAAATGGGTACTTTTAAAATCAAAATAATGCATACTAAAGACCCATTTTTTATTTTCAATAATTCACCAAAAGATGGGTATTTTACTACCCATTAATGGGAAAAAAATATCTTTGCCGACTCCTTCTGTATAGTTTCAAGTGCGCTGTTCAAAAAATAAAAAATAAACCTTCGTGGAATCCAGTCCACGAAAACGAAAAGAATATGGAAGAACTGAAGGTTTAATTGGATAGCGAAAGCTTCCAAAAACTGAGAGGTACGTTATTATTTTATTATAATAATTTAAAATGCTTTGATCTCATCAGTAGAATCATACTTCCGAGTATGTGTCCCTTCCGAGGCGTAAAATCCAAGCTTCCATTCCAAGCTTCAGGAATTGTTTGAGCGATGTAGGAATCTGCCTGGATGATCATGATGTGATGACCGCTTCAATGGACCACCACGTCGCCGGAATAATTGGCGATGTGAAAAACCCCGAACGAAACTTGACATACCTGACAGGTACAAGGCCTGTGACTAAAGAGTTGTTGTTACGAATTAAATACACAAATGCAAATACAAATACAGTTATTGCTATCGACTATGTTTGTTCTAATGCTATTTACTCAATATCACATGTAAAAACAAATCACGAAAAATTGGAATTCATTCCCATAACATACATTTTGAAAAATGGGTATTTCATACCCATTTCTCAAATAACCAACATATTGATAAATGGGTAAAAAATACCCGATAGCCTGACGTACAGGCTCATTACCCATTAATGAGTAAAATTGTTTTACCCATTAAAGGAGTTAACCCACTTAAGTTTGAAATGGGTGATTTTTTACCCATTAATGCACTGAAAGAATTGTTCATATTTCATGTATGTGTCACACACATAAATTTTAGCAATGTGATTTTACAAATAAAATTTATGTGTGAGACATATGAATATGTTCAGTTGGTACTCAATAAAATTTATGTGTGATTACACATGGAGGTTATCGTTAGAGACAAATGATTTTCGTTTGATTATTTATGTTTTGTATTGTTGATTTACATCAGTTTGAAATGCTGGGAGCATAGTTTCAATGCGAGCCTTTATTACTTGAAACCCAAGTTAAGAATATCTACACTGATAAAAAATTAAATAATGAAAATATTAATTCAAACTTATGCCTCTTATGTGTAGCTGTCACATGTGTTTCATATCATATATAATAATTTTTATTGGTGTTTCACTTGAAACGTATTATTTTGATACATATTTTTCATTTTCAAACCCAATGAGAGGTATGTGTCTCACCTTATGACTGAAAGGTATTAGATTTGCCACACACTATTGATTGGGTTTTGGATTGAAAAAGTCAGAATGGCGCTCGAAAGTTTTTCGTCAGTTGTGCTGCAAGAATTACATTTAAATGACAAACTGCTACAGGTTTTATCAGGTATATGTGATTCTTAACGTGATTTAATTGTTTAATGACCTATTTATTTATAGAAAGCGGAATAAATTTGGCAAATCTATATACGATAAGCAAAGATGAACTCCAGCAAGTCGTATCGCCGTCAAAGTGGAATGTGGATGAAATATTCCAGCGTTTGACCAACTGGAGGTGAAACAAAGTGAGTAAATAGTTGATGAACCTAGTATATACATAATTATAAATTCTATTACAGCGATTACGGTTTCTGGGATTCGAAGCGGTTGAAATTATTGAATCGATCTCTGATGCATCAATCATAATTGAAGACAGTGAGTCATACAAAGAACAACTCAACCAGGAACCCACGGAACCGGAACATAAAACTGGAAATTTCACAGGAGTATCAAATAATCACGTTTCGTTACCAGCCAGGAACACTTTTGATGCAAACAAAAGTCCGACGAAAGAACGCTCACCATTACAGGCTATCAGTGATCCTCCTGAAGCTTCTAATGCCAACTACTTTGCAACTGGACAAACGTTTCATAGGCAGCACATAAGTCAACAGTTATTGGAAAAACTGCTTAATCAAACCATCATTGGACAGAACATTTTGAAATGTGGATCTGTTGGTCCTTTATCCATCCTCTTGGGCCTCTATCCATCCTCTATCAAATTGTGTGAAAAGTTAAATATATTTACTAAATACTAAAAAATCGTTTGCTTCTCGACACGATTTGTCATACATTGCAACCCGGACTCATCCCGTCACTATGATGAATACCATATTTCCTTCCGTATAGAAAGTATGTGTCAAGCTTATGATTTGTATCCCTCCTTTTCTCCTTTGCTTCTCGACACGATTTGTCATACTTTGCAACCCGGACTCATCCCGTCACTATGATGAATACCATATTTCCTTCCGTATAGAAAGTATGTGTCAAGCTTATGATTTGTATCCCTCCTTTTGATGAATACCATATTTCCTTCTTCATAGAAAGTATGTGCCAAGCTTATGATTTTCATCCCTCGTTATGATAAATATCATGTGCCATTATATGAACGTTATTGGATCTGTTGCATCAACACCATAAGAATTTCGTTATAGTTTTTATTGGAACTTCCCTTACAGTTTATAACCATATCGATTAGATATTATTTGTAAATCGTTATGGCAAAAAATTATAAGATTTCCAAATACAATTGTTATGATTATTTTTATCCGTGTAGAAACTTGATAAAGCACGTAATGTTTTATTAATACATTACGTGCTCCATAATTTTCGCGTTGCCTAATAAATTATTTAGCGGTATTTATTTCATACAAACTTTGTTTTTATATTTTACATTCAAACATCCGTATGCATACATTAGAATACAATAGAAGGCTCAAAGCTATTTCAGTATCATATTGCCTAACCTTAAAACATTTCATAAATCCATTGTTTGAAAATTTCGCTTTTTGCGAAAATACAAATGATTTTCAATTAAACATGGCATGATTGGGGGTCCATCTATGTCACTTGAATCTAAAATCTTAAAACATTGTTTTTTTATGAAGAACTTCGTAGGCAAGATAATGATCGATATAATTACCAGTAGACCATTGTTCAGTGATTAAAAATAAGGTTCTCTTATTAATTATTAGCAAATCAACTATTTCATATAAGTTAACTATTTGTAACTCCGTGGTTGTGACATAAGATCCCACTTTGAACTGTGTTCCATTATAATTTACAACGGTTGCCATCTGAATGCTATCGTCAATGTTAAATGGATAAGGAATTGGCAGCTTTTCATAATAGTCCTTATCACTTAAATTACATGAACATATATCACCATGAAGTGCAGATGTAAAGAATATTTTCTTATATAAATCGTGGCTGAATTGTAAAGCTGCCTTAATTCAAAGTGTGTAAGCAATATTTCTTCTTGATGATATAATATGAGCATACTCCTTGAATCCTTTATGTTTTGCTTCGTACCGAAAGTTCATCATTTTAACAACACTACCATTGTTATCTATAACAGAACCATAATGGCAAACAAAATGTTGTTTTGGCTTGAGATGCTCTTCAAAAAGTTCTTGATAGAGTTTGTGGTGCTCTCTACATAAATCATTGAGTTCTACAATATCACACTCAGAGAACGACATAGATAGAGCTTGTTCAGTAAGCTTAATAAGAATTATGCAATAACCCCAAACGGGATCATTCCGTGCAACCCATAATTAAAGGAAAATAGTGTAGAAAAGCTCTCATTTCGCTCGCTGTTGCTCTGATTACGACAGATTTGCTTTTTTTGTTTGATAGAAATGTATCGTTGATATCAGGCATTCTGCTCAAAGATGAATCTAGTATTGTCTTACTGAAAAATGATTTGTGTGCATTAAATTTACTGAGAGAAATAAACTATTTTTGATACACACAGTAGTTCATGACGGCCGTAAGACCAAACGTACAGACACCACCGCTGTAAAAATCATGCATTAGGTCTACACTTAACCCAAGTAACATTTTTAATTAGATAAACGCTTCATAGCCAATACGTATACAACTTTAAACTGAGTAATGGTTAAGTAGTGGTTGCACAAGCGCCCAGCCAATATTTTCACAAGCAAATCTGGCGAATCTACCCAGCTTCATGAAAATGAAAAAAATGTCAAGCAGAATATGTAATCGGTTTATAGCCTAGGAAGCTTTTATCCAAAAATTATACAACTTATTACGTAACTATTCTTTTGAAACGCATATTCAGCATATTTATTTGTTCATCGCAATTTCTATTTTTAGAACTGTGGCAAACAGCTTTTTATTGGTAGTCTTAACACGTTGATATAAACGCTTAAACATGGTCACTATACAGCAATCGAAAAAATATGTATGTCAAACACTGTTTACAATACTCGTGGACGGTATTACGGCAATGGTGTTGTTTTATCGTTGTAATGCGTAATTAACATTTAACTTTATGAACTTTGTATTATAATGTTTATTTATAGTATAATATTTATATATCATTTACCCGTGTACTTACCCCAGATTTGAACTCTGCACCTTCACCATAAGAACGGTGACTGTATCCTCAGATCCATATCAGCTGTGAGGAATTCCAGTACCCGTATTCAAAGTGTTCAAAATATATTTTAGTTCTAATAATGTTAAACAACAATAATTACTGAAGCTCTTTACGAACAGGTTTGTACTGTTTTGAAAATCAGTGTTACCGAGATTCTTATAATCTAAACATGATCACCATCCAATTTACGTTGTTAGCTGTGCCGCGCTTGGATTCATTTGTTATAATTTTTTAAACGACAATTTCATTTATAACAGTTGTTATAGATTGCTATATTAATCATTGCTATATTAATGGTACAATGATGCATAGAATGACAGTACTTGCCTATAAAAAATATTTGCACATTGTACAAACAGTTTCTCCCGAGTAAATCCTAACAAATAATGCAAACAATGCGTCCGCAGTCGACTAGACTAACAAATAAATGACAATCGTCAACACCGCCGACGGTTGCTACGATTTTCAACCAAAATTAAGTTGAAAATACTCAACCGTTCATTGCGCGAAGAGAACGTGATGATTGAGTAGCTTCAACTTAAAATTGAGTTGTTTTGATCATCAAATTAAAATATATACAAGTTAGGTTTGAAAATACCAGTTAACAATAGCTAATGGTCCTCAAACATTGTTGATAATATAGATCTATAAGCAAATAACGAATGACGATGTTGTAATTCACGAAGTAAACAAACCTGCCAAATATTTTTGTTTAAATTGGAATAAAATATCGAACACCAAAATAATCATTAGTGACAAGATGGGTGAATTCTACCTACATCAATTTTTGTATTCACCCAACTGCTAACCTCACTTGACAGAACTCAACGTTGAGTTTTTTTTTACTTAATTTTGGGTACTTTTTTCTTAGCGTATACACTTTCGATTGACATCACTTATCACGCGTGTATAGTCTCGTGGGATTGTGGCTCGGCTCTGGATGCCGAGGTTCATGGTTCGAATCCCGATTGCAACTTTTTTTTTCATGTGAGGAAAATATTCATACGATCGTCATATGAACTTCTTTCTATTAGGGAATCGTATAAAATTAGCAATAATGTCTTCTGGCAAATTTCCATACAATATTCAAATGAGTTCCTCTCGATTTGTTCGCTCAGTGTACTTATACAACATTTTATACAGCTATAATCACTAAGCTATATAGCGGCTAAGATATTTTTAATATAATGGCTTTTGAAAAGCTATAACGAAGCCAACAAATAAAACTGTGTAAGAGAACACAGAATGATCATTCAAAAGCTTAACCGACTAATTTCTTAGCTACATAAACAAGCTGTGTAAACGTACACAAACATTGTTCGCATAAGAACTTTCTTTTCAAAGTATGCAACCTAGAGCTAAATGTTGTGTTCAAGCTGTGTTACATTACGCATAAGTACTGTATCTATTTTATAATTCTGCTTATTGCTTATTCAGCTTCACTTGCTTTTATACAATTATAAAACAGCTTATAAGTTCTTAGCTTCGGCTTAGGGAACTAAAAATGTTAGTTGGGAAGTTATCTACCACGTGGAATGAAGGGAGCAAATTAAAAACTGATTCGCCTCTGAGCGGTTCCATATCATTTCAGCAACGAGTAATTTTCATTTTTTTTTTATTTGCATGAAACCTTGCATACAAGTTTTTGGGGAAGAAAAACGCCGTTTTGCATACTTGGTTCGCCATTTTGAATCTAGCCTTACTTATGAGAAGGGCCTATGAAAAATGCACATGATATCTTCAAAAAAATTTATCTCGGAAACGGTTTGTCCGATTGGTTTGGTGTCTTCGGCGAAGTTTTAGACAATTGATGGTGCTATATGGAGAAAATATGCACGGTAAAAAAAAAGTTTGGTTTTTGCTTTTTGAACTAAATTATATATTTTCTCTTGAAAGTGATATGTCAATAATTTTTTCATTATTTTTATAATATAGCTGACTGAAAATGCTATCTAGTGCACAGTACGTTGTTCTGGAGAAAAATAAGTTACAATGAAAAAAATTTTTTTTTTTTAAAACTACAATTTTCAAAAAAGCTATTAAGAAAAGTCAACAAAGTTTGTCACTCTAATTTTATGAAAGAACATCAAATTTGCAAGCAAAAAGTACTTAGGTAACATTTTTTTAAGATGCACCGTTTAGAAGATATTACTGATTTAATATTGATTTTTTTGATAACTTAATAAGTTTTGGCCCTTTTCGGATGTATTCCGTGTTTTTTCAGTTTCAAAAGTATTTTTTTCGGAAAGATTGGAAAATTTTGAGTTAAAATGACACTGACAACTTAAAGATTTGAGTGAAATTCTCTGCCTTAAAAGTATTTTGAAAAACAAGTTACAAAATCCCACCATCAGGAACAATGATTTCTTCCAGTTATTTTTGATGTATTGTGTTGAAAATGTGCATTCAACTCTTGCATATCGCCTAACAGTTTAATCCTTTTAAACTGGATGTTTTTATACTGTGCATATTTTCTCTCTATTGCCGAACATCGCTACAGACATCAAACCGATGAGACAACTCGATTTCGAGATACACCTTTTTGAGAACTGCAAATGCAAGCTCCTCAATTAGCAAGATTCAAAAGAGCGAATTAAGCTTATTTTTCATTGGTGGTGGGATGGTGATTGTGCGCAATCAAAAATAACATTATATGTTGGATATCATCAGTTTATTTTTATTCCTGTATTTTTATAAAATTATTGTTTACACAACTTTCTTAACAATATAGAATATTTTGGCATCATTGTCAGGACAGTTTGAATAAAGCTTTGCCTTTATTGTATTTTCTGATAGAGGAAGAAATAAGTGGAATTTTTGAGTTCCTTGAATTGTTTTTGCATTATTATATTGATTATTTAGCTGCAAAGACATATTTTCGTATTCTTCTGTAGTAGAATAACAAAATGACAACTTTGTAAGTTCTTCTTCTTTTCGTTTGTTTGCCCAATTAAACAACTCTCTTGCAGTCTTTATCGGGTGTTCGCGTTCTTTGGCTAAACTTGCTCTGGTAGCCATGCATTTTATCGTACCTCCAATAGCATCGCATGGACCTTTTCCGTGCGATGTTGCGAAGAAATGCCATTCAGCGTCAATACCATACTTTGACTTAAATTTACAAAGGCTAGAAAAGTTTTTTCGGTTTTTATACTGTTCTTTTGATGTGCACTGTTACAGTTTATATAAACGATGGATGTGATAGAAGTAATTGCACATCACTCGACCAGGCTGGGTGTTAAAAGACTGATTTTATTTTTCTCTCTTCAACATATTCTAACAAGCATGCGGTCGATGCGTACGTGACTCTTTCTGCCGCGGTCAGCATAAATCGCAATCGCCCGTTCTCGGAACATTGGACTGTTGCGCTTTCTGCTGATCGTGCACCTTGAAAGTATCGTTAAGGCGGGTATCCACCACACTGTGAAGCAGCACCATCTGACATAAAATAATTTTTTTTATGTTTTTATTTTGATCAATTTGTAAAAAGTTTATCATTTTATCAATAAACAAATTAACAGCGACTGAATCATGTCTTAGTTCTTCAGAAATTATAATGAAGCTAAAATGTTTAATTTGCATATTTTCAGTTTAATATATTACGAGAGGATGGATTGTGGCCTGTTGCACGTTCCAATGGTGTGATTGAACTTCATCCTGCAATTTTGCTGGAATTTTGAAGCTGTAATTTTCAGAAAAGTAACCATCTTGCAAGTTTTGTTTTGTAGTTTTCAAAAAATTGGATTGTTCGGTTTTTACAAAATCATGCAGAATCAAACTTTCTAATTTTGAGCTGAAAAATGAAACAAACTCATCGGTTTGCTTTACAATAGTTTCTAAATCACATCTGTCAGTGGTAACCCTTTGTTCGAATGAAAGCTTTTCAACAAAGTTTTCTTCCAGTTGTTTCAATAAACTCTTCTAAAACTGAGGTATCTGGGCAGTTTTTACATCTTCGTAGATGGCAATGAGTTGTCTTATTTTCGCAAAGTAATCTATTCGTTAATGTTTTTAGATCATTCAAGACATTGTATTTTTTTAAGCTATGTAGAATTAAATTGACATTTTCATGCGTAGTGCAAACGCAAACATTATGTGTTCCTGTGATAGTCAATAGTTTACATTGCCTTGGCCGGAGGCTTGCAAATGATGAAAACCCTATTTTTACATTGACGTACATTTCATTAAAGCGATTAAAAGCTTCTCTCAATGTCATCATTAACAATCTTTTCTGAACAGCTAATCTCTTATTTCCTGTCTTTACGCTAACAAAATCTCTTTGGCCTGGCATTGCACGGCTTATATCATCGTCCTCAAAAAAATTCAAAAACAGTTCATACTTGTTAGCACTT
The DNA here is from genome assembly GCA_034211315.2 of Aedes japonicus. Lineage (NCBI taxonomy): Eukaryota > Metazoa > Arthropoda > Insecta > Diptera > Culicidae > Aedes > Aedes japonicus. Next base: position 10,327 of record JASCZW010010216.1, on the reverse strand, counting down.
CTTCAGCACAACGCACCAAAAATCACTTGAAGAAATCATTGTTCCTGATAGTGGGATTTTGTAACTTGTTTTTCAAAATACTTTTAAGGCTAAGAGTTTCACTCGAATCTTTAAGTTGTCAGTGTCATTTTAACTCAAAATTTTCCAATCTTTCCGAAAAAAATACTTTTGAAACTGACAAAACACGGAGTACATCCGAAAAGGGTCAAAACTTATTAAGTAATCAAAAAAATTAATATTAAATCAGTAATATCTTCTAAACGGTGCATCTTAGAAAAATGTTACCAGGTACTTTTTGCTTGCAAATTTGATGTTCTTTCATAAAATTAGAGTGACAAACTTTGTTGACTTTTTTTAATAGCTATTTTGAAAATTGTAATTTTTTTTAAAAATTTTTTTTTCATTGTAACTTATTTTTCTCCAGAACAACGTACTGTGCACTAGATAGCATTTTCAGTCAGCTATAACATAAAAATAATTAAAAAATTATTGACATGTCACTTTTAAGAGAAAATCTATATTTTAATTCAAAAAGCAAAAACCAAACTTTTTTTTTACCGTGCATATTTTTTCCATATAGCACCAACAATTGTCTGAAACTTCGCCGAAGACATCAAACCAATCGAACAAACCGTTTCCGAGATAAAATTGTTTGAAGATATCATGTGCATTTTTCATAGGCCCTTCTCATAAGTAAGGCTAGATTCAAAATGGCGAATCAAGTATGCAAAACGGCGTTTTTCTTCCCCAAAAACTTGTATGCAAGGTTTCATGCAAATCAAAAAATACAAAAAATAAAAACTGGAAAAATTTCCCACTTGTTCGTGGAATCGCTCTATTGTCATGGTTACAGGAACTTTTCTGACATTATAGTGAATATTGAATTAACTATTTTGAATAGTTATTTTAACCATGATTATAGTTGGTTGAAAATCATTATTTTGCCCTACACACAAAGAATAATGATTATTAAAATTAAAAAAACCATAGCTAAAATTGAAAAGTTGCATTGGTTCTTTTTCGTAGAAAGCGGTTTGCTTTCAAAACAAAAACCATCAAACCGTCAATTAAAAAAATTTCCTGCTCTGTACATTTAAAAGTTTAAATTTTCAGAATGAATTGTAGAACTGTCAACTCAAAACTGTGGCATCGTTGAAAAAGAAAGCAAATTATTTTTATTCCAAATTGAAGTTTTATCCAGAAAGTGTCTAGCAATAAAAATTAAAATGGGCTATTTGGATTGAAATAAAAAATGTTTCTTCATTAAAAGGTTTTATTTCCAGATAAATAGTAAAAATTTCGTAATGAAACAGTGGCATCGTTATTATTGAAAACATTTTATTTGTATTGTGAAATAAACTTTTAACCGATGTTCTCCATCAGGAGAGATCCATGGCGGAACCGAGCAACATTTGGCATCTGCTGCAGTTCTTCATCGCTTGTGGCACCGCTGCAAAAAAAGGAGTTGATTAATTCAATCAAAACTTACCCATTCTTCAGACAGAGATTGTTGCTTTTGTATTTCGGTGATCGTACCAATAATCTCGGATTTTTTTTTCACGAAACGCATTTGTCACACAATGCGTACGGAAGCGGTAATGAGCAAACAACCACCACACGCGAGCGCGGACAACTATAGTGAAAAAAATCCAAACAATGACGAGGACGAGGGCAATGACTTGCTTTGTGTTGCTGCATATGACAGTGCTACAATTTTCACGGTAAAAGAAAAAACTTTTAAATTTACACATTAAGCTGAAAAGATACACTTTCAAATCAAATACATAACTTTTGCAGTGGATAATTTTATTTTCAATTTAATGAAAAAAAGCCTCTTTTTAGAAGAAAAGCGCAAAACTTTTAATAGAACAATCTTCCTTCTTTGTGTGTAGTCATCCTAATCTCTAATATTGATAAAATTGACTATCAAACTTTTCTCTCTGTGAGCAAACAATACTCATAAAAAGAGTATATTAGTTTTACCGTGGATACACGGTAGAATGAATTAACCAAATTGATGGTTAAATATATTTTGCTAACCTTTTTTATCACCAGATGGTTCTTTTGGCATCGCTACACGGGTCGCCTAACATGTGTATGTGGAAAAAGGAAGTGACTTATATTGTTAATATAGTATATTTGCTTAACAGCTCCACGCTTGCTACGACAGCCAACACTTCCAACTCGTAGCTAAAATACTTTTGTTCCTGCTCATTTGTTTTTTTTTGCTGATGAAACTAACTGGGTTCCAGCCACCATCGCTCCTTTGGAGCTAAATTTCTCCCAATCCAATCGCAGACGCATCTGTAAGCAGCTCGATATCTTGTTCTGGATCGTACAATGCTACACGCAAAAAAATACGCAGTTATACCAATTCAAAATAGGAATCAATTCAACTAAAATTTTGGTTTACATATGGACCAATAAAACTGATGAACTAATTCAACAAAAACTTTGAGTTAAAACTTCATGTTTTGTAGAATTTAAAATCGTGTTTTATTGCTCAAAACAAAATGTTTTGTTAAACCAACTAAACGCATTTGTTGAAATAATAAACAATGATGAGGTAATTCAAGAAAACCTTTGAGTTGAAATAAAACTTCTTGTTTTATAGAATTGAACATCGTGTTTTATTGTTCAAAACAAAATGTTTTGTTAAATCAACTAAACGCATTAGTTGAAATAATAAACATCGAAGAACTAATACAATAAAACCATTTGATTGAAATAAAACTTCATGCTTTATAAAACTGAGAATCGTGTTTTATTGTTTTTAAATAATTACCGCACCATATTCCGCCTGCCGAACGGCGTGTTGGAAAGCATGAATCGGACTTTGCAGCAGATGACATCGTGCATGTGGTTGGATGCAGGACTCGGGAAGAACTATTGCGGAGAGGCAGTCATAATGGCAGCTTATTTTCTAAATCGTCTTCCAAGTTGTGCTCTTTTTCCAGTTATCTGCAAAGAGAATAATTCGTTGATAATCTGTTTTACAAATTAACATGTTCATACATACACTAGAAAAACCAAGGCAGAGGCAGCAATATGGCAACTTTGAAATGTGCGCTCATACATAATTTGATTTTATAAAAACAATAAATTAACCATTTTAGTTTAAAACGACGTTTAAAATAAGTATGATTGTTATAAATCAAATATTATTTAAACGAATACCATACAGCGGTGATTACTTTAAGTAATTTGATTGGTTTGATTTCAATTAAATTTTAAATTGATTTGAAACTTTTTCATGAATTGAAACAAATAGAAACCTTGTATTGAAGCGCAACAAATCACTTTGTTGATTCAAAACAGAGTAATTTCTTAGCGTGAAAAAATAATTTGGTTTTAACAATAAATTAAACATTTGAGTTAAACGATAAATGTGGTTGTTATAAAGCAAACGTTATTTAAATTTATATTACACAGCAGTGATTACTTTAAAAAAATATATTGGTTTGATTTGAATGGAATTATGAATTGATTTGGAACTTTTTATGAATTGAAACAAACAGAAAGCTTGCATTGAATACCAACCAAATATTTTGTTGATTCAAAGCAGAGTGATTTGTTAGGGTGACAAAATACTTTGTTCAAGCAATAAATTAATCATTTGAGTTTAAAAATATATGTGATCGTCTTGAATCAAACAGCAGTGATTTCTTTAAATAATTTTATTGGTTTAATTTGAATAAAATTTTGAATTGATTTGGAACTTTTTTAAGAATTGAAACAAATACAAACTTTGTTTTGAATACCAACAAAATATTTTGTTGATTCAAAGCAGAATGATTTCTTTGCGTGTAGAAAGGGTCTTGTAACCAAGGCTGTCTTCACATCCTCGAACGATTTCACTTGTTCGTCCTTCCACTCGAAATCCTGATCCTGCTTCAACAGTTTCACCAACGGATTTACTCGTAGGCCATAGTTCATGAAGAATCTTCGAAAATCCGTACAGTCCCAGGAACTGCTGCACTTATAGTCTATTTTTGGGTACCGGAAAATTCTTCACCGCTTCTATCTTCCGTTGTCCTGGTTTCACTCCGTCCTTCGAAACTTCATATCCAAGGAATTCGACCGAACGCTTGAAAAACTGACTTTTCTTCAGATTCTCGGTAAATCCATGTTCACGTAGCACTGTTAAGAGACGCTTAAACTTCTTAACCACTTCTTCTTCCGTCTTTCCGGTCAGGATCACGTCATCAATATAAGCTACCACGTTGTCACCTTGTAGTTTAGATACCATTTGATTCATTGCGCGTTGGAAAACTGCGCATCCATTCACCAGTCCAAATGGCATTCGGATAAACTGGTAGTGGCTATCCTTCGTCGAGAAAGCCGTTAAAACCTTACTATTTTTAGCAACTGGGATCTGGTAGTAGCCACTATACAGATCAATTGTTATAAAAACTTCGCCGCCAGCTAACTTGCTTAAACAGTACTCAATGGTTGGCATCGGGAACCTATCCTTTACTGTCTTTTGGTTCAACGTGCGATAGTCCACTACCATCCGGTATTCACCTTCCTTCTTAGGCACAATCGATGCTCTGCGGCTGTAAGGCCAATATCAACTTGACGTATTTCTTTCAATTTTGCATTTAAAAAACCTGAACACCCCTCATTTTGAAGGTGTGTGTGTGTAGAATGTTGCTCCTATTTTGATTTTGGAATTCACTCTTCAGTTGTCAAAATGCCGTCCAAGCAAGAAGAGCAGCGTATCAAAATTTTGCTCGCGCATCGCGAAAATCCGAGCTACTCGCACGCAAAGTTGGCAAAATCGCTAAAAGTTGCCAAATCAACCGTTACAAATGTAATTAAAGTGTTTGGGGAACGTTTGTCGACAGCCAGGAAGTCTGGATCGGGGGGAAATCGAAAACCGGAAGCCGCTAAGACGACAAAGAGAGTTGCCGGTAGTTTCAAGCGAAAGCCTAACCTATCTCTCCGAGATGCCGCAAATAAGCTGGGTGTATCGTCTACAACCGTGCATCGAGCCAAAAAACGAGCCGGACTATCGACTTACAAGAAGGTAGTGACTCCAAATCGCGATGATAAACAAAATACGACGGCCAAAGCGCGATCCCGGAGGCTGTACACGACGATGCTGACGAAGTTTGACTGCGAGGTAATGGACGACGAAACCTACGTCAAAGCCGACTACAAGCAAATTCCGGGACAGGAGTTTTATACGGCAAAAGGAAGGGGAAAGGTAGTAGATATTTTCAAGCACACGAAACTGTCAAAGTTCGCAAAGAAATATCTGGTTTGGCAAGCCATCTGTACCTGTGGCTTGAAAAGCAGCATTTTCATAACTTCCGGGACTGTCAACCAAGAAATTTACGTGAAAGAGTGTTTGAATAAACGTCTGCTGCCTTTCCTGAAGAAACACGGTTGTTCCGTACTGGTTTGGCCGGATTTGGCATCTTGCCATTACGGTAAAAAGGCCATGGAGTGGTACGCCGCCAACAACGTGCAGGTGGTTCCCAAGGAAAAGAACCCTCCCAACACGCCAGAGCTCCGCCCAATTGAGAAATACTGGGCTATTGTCAAGCGGAACCTAAAGAAGACCAAAAAAACTGCTAAGGACGAGCAGCAGTTCAAGGCAAACTGGCTTTCTGCGGCGAAGAAGGTGGACAAGGTGGCTGTACAAAATCTGATGGCAGGGGTCAAGCGTAAGGCCCGGCAATTCGGATTTGGAAAAGCGGAAGCCTAACTGAATATTTTTCCTGAATTTTATACTAATTGAACATGAAAAAGAAATTTAATTTGTTTTTTTAAATGAACGATTTCACCGATTTACACGCGTTTTCCCTTGACCAAATTTTGACCGTATCACCCTTTTTATATATATATATATATATATATATATATATATATATATATATATATATATATATATTTATATATATATATATATATATATATATATATATATATATATATATATATATATATATATATTTTTATATATGTATATATATATATATATATATATATATATATATATATATATATACAGCAATTCCATGAAAAAAGTTATACGATCTCTCAGAATTTTATAATATTCGGTAGTATTGTTCAACATCGAAAAATATTAGACCCGTATTTTTTTATTTCGTTATTAGACTGGACCTTTCTGCGTTAGACTGGTCCAAAAAATCGTGATTTTTCAAAATCTTCAATTTTCAAAAATTTATAACTCCTAAACCGTTTAACCGATTTTAGTCATTTTTGGCCATTGTATTGGTTTTTTTGAATTTCCAAGCAAAAATACGAAACCTTTGAATATATCAATTTTTGTATGAAAAAAATACAAAACAAATAGTTTTTCTTGAATTTGACTGCGAGGGGCCTCGACGACTCCTTGTTTTAGTATTTTTAAATGAAAGAACATTCAATTTTACATAACATATCAAAAAATTGGAGATGTTCTGCGTGTCGTTTTGGAGATACAATTTTTTAAATAATAAATCATTACTCTTCATTTTATACATCACCCGCCTGTAGAAACGATGAAGATGCATGGTAGATTACCATGCGTCTCCATCCAATCAAACCTATGACTAATGAAATCTATGAGTAGGTCACAGAATGTCAAGTAAATATTATATAATAAATAATATTTACTTGACATAATTATATAATATTATAGCAACTAAGACTAATGAGACTTTAGGTAGATATTGACAATTTGATTACCTAACATTCTTTTCGTTACACAGAGGGGCATTGGTATTATTATTTAAAAGAAGAACCGTTGATACGTATTGACTACCTACTGTAGATGTAGAATGTTTATCGACCTGTGAGATTGAATTGAATTGTTTCTCGGCTGTAGCGATCAGGTCTACTCGCTGACGGGAGGGAGTAGAGTGGAATTTCTAAAGCGGAGAAGCAGCAGAGTGAACAACATCTCTTTCATTTCATACTCGTCGCTCGCTTGCGTTATCTGTTATTCTGTTGCTTTCTCGCTTTAGAAATTCCGCTCTACTCGCTCCCGTCTGCAAATAGACCTGATCGCTACAGCCGAGAAACAATTCAATACCTATTGTAGTCTAGGCTGCAGTTCACTTCACTTGATCGTAGGTACAATATAAACATCATATAAAACACGGAAATTTATGTAAGAAGTTACCAGTTGAAAACAAAGTATCATATCAGAACAGTTATATCAAAGAATATCGTAAAATGAAACGTAAGTGTTCAATTTGTAGTGTTTGGGTGTTGAGTTCGTGTTCCAGAAAAATCAACGCAAAATTGTACGACCATGCTGTGGAAAAAAGGTTAAAATTGATGAGAGTAGCTCTTTCATTTGTCAAAGTTGCTACAAGAAATTGTATAAGCACATTGATACCATGACCGAAGAACCCATTACAGGACCATCCAGTATAGGCACTACAGGTATGTTATATAAAAGTTCATATAATTCTGTTTTAATTTGAATTCTTCTCTTGCAATAGTTACTGGAACATTTTTATTTTTACATTCTTTTAGAATCGTGCGAAGCAACCAGTCACGAAACGATTGCCCTTGCAGGACCGTCCGGCATGGTTCCTTTTCCCTACCAAAGTAAATAATAAAATAGAAATTATTTGCATGATTTCCAATCAATAAATTTTTAATCAATAATTTGTTATATTTATTTACAGGCTCATTGGAAACAACCAGCTATGAATCGATCGGTACCACCAATAACACGTTTTTGTCTGACGATAATGAAATGCTAACACAGCTTAAGGATAAATTTAAGGAAACAAAAGATAGCAATGAGCGGTATAGGATTTTAACCACACTGCCCAAAAGTTGGTCTACATATAGGATTATGCAAGAGTTTGATGTTTCCCAATATATGGCCAACCAAGTGAAAGTATTACAACAACAGGAGGGAATAATGTCAGTGCCTAAAAAGAGGATTAGTAGAGCTTCGTTAGGAGAGGAAACGCTAATGCGTGTTCGTAATTTTTATAATAGCGACGATATAAGTCGTGTGTGCCCGGGAAAAAGGGATTATTTGATATCCAACAATGAAGAAGGTAGGATCTACATACAAAGAAGGTTAGTTTTATGCAATTTGCAAGAGGCGTACTCCATATTTAAAAATACTCATCCTGATATTAAGATTGGATTTTCGATGTTCGCCAGTAACCTTCCAAAACACTGCATTTTGGCAGGAACAAGTGGCACGCATACGGTGTGCGTTTGCATTTACCACCAAAACGTTAAATTGATTTTTAAAACACTCCAAAGTAAACAATTACTTCCAGATGGTGTTCAGTCCTACCATGATATGTTTTCAAAAATAATTTGTCAAAATCCAAATGAGCATTGCTGGCAGCAATGTTGCGAAAATTGTCCGGGAATGCAAATTTTGGCGGTAGAACTTATGACCATTCTTAATAACGGTCACGTTGAATCATTACAATTTAAACAATGGCGTCAAGCAGAAAGATGCAGTTTGGACTTAGTTGAAATGGACACACAAGAATTTATTGATACTTTTTTAGAAAAATTACTCAATTTATTGCCACATAACTTTACAGCTGAGCGACAGGCAAACTATTTAAAACACGTGAAAAACAATTTAAAAGCTACTGAGTGTATCATAATCTGTGATTTTTCGGAGAATTATTCATTCGTTGTGCAGGATGCAGTTCAAGGCTTTCATTGGGCAAACGCTCAATGTACTATTCACCCTTGTGCTATTTATTTTAAAGATGAAGAATCAAATGATTTGAAGTTTACCAGTTTTATTGCAATTGATGATTTCACTAAACATAATCATGTCGCAGTGCGTCTTTTTTTGACTCAATGCATAGCGTTCATAAAAAGTAAGTTATCAGGTTTAGAGAAAATTTATTTCTTCTCAGATGGATCTGGAAGCCAATACAAAAATAAAATGACCGCTTTTAATTTGTGCAACATGCAAAAGATTTCGGCATAGATGCCGAGTGGAATTTTTCGCTACTTGTCATGGAAAGGGCCCTTGTGATGCTTTGGGAGGCGTATTGAAACGAAATGCTGCGAAAGCCAGTTTGCAAGATCATCACATAACAACGGCCGAAGAACTTTATTCATGGGCTATTTCTAAGCCAGACTCGAAAATACACTATCAATTTTTCTCGGAATCCGACTATAATAAAATGGAAAGAAAATTAAAAAATCGTTACACACGTGTGAAGCAAATTTCAGGGACTCAGTCATTCCATAGTTTTAAGCCTCAAAACGAAGAGTATATTATTGTGAAACAAAATTCATTTTCAACGGAAGAAAAAGGTATAAAATTGTTATGAAAAAACTTAATAAATAAAAATAAATGTATAAAAGTGTTTTTCTTATTTTTTAACATGTTCATCATGTCGCGCGGCTTTAAAGTGTTTTTTTTCTTGGAACTTACACTAAGCAAAAATATTTGAAATTTTAAAGCCTTATTTATTTGAAAAGGTAATCGTCAAAAAATAGCAATTGGTCTGTGTGGTTAACGGAAAGCCTTAAAGACTGATTCGAATGTTATACTAAGTTTGTAAGTAACTCATAGATTTCATTAGTCATAGGTTTGATTGGATGGAGACGCATGGTAATCTACCATGCATCTTCATCGTTTCTACAGGCGGGTGATGTATAAAATGAAGAGTAATGATTTATTATTTAAAAAATTGTATCTCCAAAACGACACGCAGAACATCTCCAATTTTTTGATATGTTATGTAAAATTGAATGCTCTTTCATTTAAAAATACTAAAACAAGGAGTCGTTGAGGCTCCTCGCAGTCAAATTCAAGAAAAACTATTTGTTTTGTATTTTTTTCATACAAAAATTGATATATTCAAAGGTTTCGTATTTTTGCTTGGAAATTCAAAAAAAAACCAATACAATGGCCAAAAATGACTAAAATCGGTTAAACAGTTTAGGAGTTATAAATTTTTGAAAATTGAAGATTTTGAAATATCACGATTTTTTGGACCAGTCTGACGCAGAAAGGTCCAGTCTAATAACGAAATAAAAAAATACGGGTCTAATATTTTTTGATGTTGAACAATCCTACCGAATATTATAAAATTCTGAGAGATCGTATAACTTTTTTTCATGGAATTGCTGTATATATATATATATATATATATATAAGTTTAAGGCTGCTTTTCAACTTTAACACCGAACATAGGTCTACGGTTGGACGCTATCCAACAAAGGCAACAAGAAGTAGCGGATACATTAAATGCGATCACCCGATCCAATGACTAGTACCAAAGGGCGACGTTGGCAACACCATCAACAACAACAGCAGCAACAGCATGCTACAGTTAATCGCTGGTACGCGATTTATCATGTG
>JASCZW010010215.1:0-37852 GCA_034211315.2 Aedes japonicus | reverse complement strand
CTGTATGGGTCATTGGACTGTAAATTAGGACTTAGGTACAAATTTACAAAGGTAATTTTGTTAGTAAAGTTTATTTATTGAGCTTAGCATTCCATCAAATCATCAACCAGCGTTTGAAATACAACAACCATTCGGCCCGTCACTTGCAAATCCATCTTCACCTGTAAGAAAAATCCTTCGATAAATAAGTGGCTGTGATCAAAACAAACACACTGCCACCACTTCCCCAGCTCCCTAACCCAGAACGACAATCTCTTGCTTGTTTTGTCGCGCTTTTTTCTTTTTTTTCTTCATTCAGTACGACTCGACTGCATAATTCAGCTCATTACAGGCGCAACTTTGTACGCCAATGATATGAACAAACAACTTGGTAAACAGATTAATAATCATAACAATAATTGTTTCATTGCGCTCTTTGCGCGTCTCTCGCAGAGTCGGTCTGACGGTACCAAGTTGGATCACAACAAGCCAACTAACCGTGCGTGGGGGGATCAGAGTTCTACTATATGCTACATTATTGCTATTACTATCGCTAATAGAGGGATGGAAGTGGGTTGTTTTTACGAACGACACGTTGTCGCTCCAGCATCAACACATCATCAGTAGTTAGTAGCGGAGTATAGAATGCATCTAACAACGGCTCTTTAAAAACTTTCGAAACCCTACAATTACAGGCAGCATCGGTTCCGGTTTGTGGTTCGCAAAAGTTCGCTTTTGAAAATTTCAAACCCCATGGAAAGTTTTCAATATTGATGGGGCACGTACATACTATGGATACTCGCAGGCAGAAGCTGTTTACGCTCGAACTTTGTTTGGTTTGTGGGTTGTAATGGATTTTTTTTGTTATGAACCTTAATGTTTTGTATACAGCAGTATTTGCACACACGGCTGCCCTGGAGGATCAAATAGTGAAAAGTTTATTTTATTTCATTCTAATGCTTCTACCCGCACTTCAAACGAGCGAGGTTGCGCACATCTGCGATGCGTATTTACACTACACTAGTGAGTTTTTATGATCGCACTAAAATTGGCCCGTTGTTTTGAAGAACATAAACACCATCATCTAAAATGTTTTGCTCTCGCTCCCGTGCAGGGCTGCTGTCGAATGATTGGACTTCTGTAAGCCACGCAATTGCTGTGGCTAGTAAATTGACATAAAAATCATTCAACCAATAGAGACCGTAAAATCGTACTCTATTTTCTATTTGCTAGTTACACTGGTAGTACCCACAATGTCATGTCTGTGAGGTTTAATTACTTCCCTGTAATCTTCACCGCCTCTGCGGGGCGATTGAACGATATAGTCAAATCAACAGATTGTAAACATTAGTAAAATACGAAAAATCACTGATGGTGCCGCGCTGCTTCAGTGTCAATTCCGTTCCAGGTCATTGGGCAACAAACAACCCGACTCGTGATGATAAGATTACGACTGCAGCTCATTGCCAAGTACCGAACGCATTTCGAACGCAACTCCATCTTGGGCGGAAAGCGAAGAAGCAGACGATGGAGAAGCGTGGTACTCTCGAAGAGAAAAGTTAATTTCAGTTTTATCACTCCGAACTGCACTTGGAGCGAGAGAGAAATGGTCGATAAGGCGGGCTTTTCTTAAAGACAGTGGCGTGAGAAGAGGGAGAATAGAGAATAGGGAAGTTCAAACTACAAGATGAACCACTTTCAATGTTTGGATAGTAGAAATATTACACGAGACGTTATTTATCTGATGTGTACCTTATGAAAAAGTGGCTATTATTTGGGATGGAAATTCGGGCAAAACAAAATATTGTAACAAAACAAATTACATTTTGTTTGAAAAATGGAGCTGAGCACTAGATCCGGCGCCACGTCGTTATCCTTGAGGTACTTTTAATGAAGGCGGTCATTTCTGGGAGACACTAATCGCATGGAAAATCAGGATCGCAGCAAGCCGTGCTGTAAACTGACGTGTTTTGTTTTTGCTGCGTCGTTTTCCGCGAACAAAAAATCAAACAATAATTCGTAATATAACTCTAACTAACAGTTGAAATCATTAAATATAGGCGTGCTTTGGGATAGACGTAGTGAATACAATCGATTCCCTACCGAAATGTGTGAGTGTCGGTAGTATTTCCACATTATTTGGTTTTTTGTGCTTTGCCCCCGCACCCGGAAGAAAAGTTGCATCAGCTTAGTTTTGTTTATTAGTGGTAGTATTGTGACATCCGGAAATAAATGATGTAAGTTTGAGTGTTTGTCCGCTTTGTCGCGAGTAAATCGATAATTATTTGCAGTTTTGAAGTTCGTTATAGAGTCGACTCATAGTGGGGATTTGATATTGGCAGTGTGGAATGAAAAAAAGAAGACCAGTACATGTAGAAAACGGCCATTTGCTTGTCAGAAACAGCAAACGAAGACAATGCGCATGCGTGCGTGAGAGGCGTTCACCACGTAGTAGTGTAGATGTTGCATATCTAACGGGAGGTTTGGCAACGTCAATTTTTGCGCTTATTTTGTCATTAGGGCAAGAAGCTAATAACGAATCAACGTCGAGAATTTTCATGTTTACGAATGAACAAGCGAGTGTAATTAAGGAAGCGGCCATGGGTGAGATGTATCTGACTATAACTATATAACAATAACCTTATTTTTAAATAATACCAAATACGTGCCTGGTTTGGAAATTTAACATTTCCAAATCTGGAAGTGTGTTGCAGTGCCCTTATCCAAATGATATCGGTAATGTTTACATGCGGGGCTTATTGTATGTGAAAGTAACCTTGGAATGGGCGTGACTCTCCAGACATTCTGAAATGGGTTGCTGGATCAGCAGTAGAGCTATCACTTTCTAGCTCTCGGATTAAAGCTGCTTCCAATGATCACTTGAGTGATTGTTGTAAACAGATTTCTTCCATAATACCATTGCCGGCCAATGAGTGTTAGATTGTCACACACACACACACACACACACACACACACACACACACACACACACACACACACACACACACACACACACACACACACACACACACACACACATACGCACAATAATCGCTGGAAAATCAAAACATCTAGTCGCTTTTTTAGGTACATACACTTTATCACACAAAATCGGCGAACGGAAACAAATATTTCATGTAGAATTATGAATATCAAATTCAAAATATACGCAACTCAACAGAAGATACGATTAATGTCTTTTTCAACTCATTCATATCTTTCAAAGGGCGCTTGCATCTGACGATTTCAGGGCACTAAAATTTAGATGACATTTTGGTTGTGGGAAGTATTATAAGATTTTAGATTTGCCTCCAGGGTTCCATTAGAGACAAAACGGGTCCTTTCTTACCTCAGTTGGTAAAAGCGCAGCTACAAAGCAATTCCATGACAGAGGTGGCTGGATGCGATAACCAGCCAAATCTAAGAATTTTTGGAAAAAGAAAATTTCTGAACTAACTGAGCATTGATTTTGTTTGTTTGTTTGTTTGTTTGTTCATCTACGACTATTTGAACCAGAGGGGTGCATTCGTGTCGGAAAAGTGTAGTTTTGAGGTACTGAGTGGTTCACAATTTCTTCTGATCACCTTTTCTCTCTTTACCATCGTCTTCTTCTTCTTCTTGCTCATTTTCACTGCATTTCTTCTTCTTCGTCATTATCGTCATTTTGGACTACGTTGGAGTCATTCGAACGAGTTTAACTTTGTAACTTTTGAATAAATTTAGCTTATTCTAGGAACGTATGTATTTGTTAATCAAATTATCACCTAAAGGGTGGAAACGGTCAAAAGCTGGTCAAACATGATTAAGTGCACACTGATGAGTTTATTGTAGAAACGATCAATCTTTATTATTTTTATTTTTATTTTAAGTTCATCGTCTCCAAAACACAGGGAAAATCATTTAATTAGGCATCCCATTTTCCAAATGCGAACTGTTGGGCTTTACGTTTCACTCCTTCCATCAAGATTTGCACCGCTGTTATATCCATTTTATTTGATGCTGAACGCCAATTTGTCTAGAACAGTTTTTCACTTCCAACTGTTTTTTTTTTGAGTTCTCTTGAGGTTTCTATTTACGGTTGCCCAATATTTTTCAATTGTGCGCAATTCCGTTGAGTTTGGAGGTTCGGAGGTGGACGATTTGCACACTGTTGGCGGCATACCATTCTCGCGCCATTTTTCCATAGTGACAAAGAGTGAGATCTGGTCAAAAACAACACGGAACAACTATGTTTCTTCAGAGGATTTCTATACATACATTTCTTGGATTACAGTTTCAGTTGTCATGAAACTTTCACCTTTCAGGTGTTAATCATCTGCCAAATATTTTTTTCGAGAACTTTGTCAATTTTTTTTTTGCTTTAACTTATCTTGAACCTTTCCTTTACCGGTAACCGTATAAGACACTTGACATGGGAGCTGCTTGAAATCAGTCGAAATCAAACTTGGTCAAAAAACTCGTTTAAAACTTACGCGCTCCTCTTTTGGCTATTGTGTTTTGCTTATCATCTCGATTTAATGTCACTGTAATCTAATCTAATCTAATCTAATACAAACGCAGCCAGTACGAGAAAGCATCCTGGAAATATTTGGGTTAGATGACGCCCAATTATTTTTTTTGTCAATATCGATGCTTGCAGCATATCAAAGACATGATACAAGCGTCAAAGCGGCCAGGCCTACTGCGTTGCATTTACCGCAAAAGATTATTCTGTAAAATGAGTTTAAAATGAGTATTCAAATAATTAGATTTGAAGCACAACGTATTTTGTGAATCTACAGGGGAGGAAGGATGCGTGGACATACCGTACCATACGCTCCGAGGTAAATATAATAAATTAACATTAAAATACATCATGAATCATGATAAAAATGAAAATAATAATGATAAAAATGTTAAATCAGTATGCATTGTCTTACAAAATAATGTATAAAATATTGCGAATGGATATTAAAATGTAAAATGCTGATAACAATCAAACATGTTTTTAGATTGTTGCCCTGCTGCAATCCATAGCGTGTCCATTATGAACCTAAACGCTTAGCCAATATATCCTAGACACGAAAAAGAAATTCAAAATTATTTGACAAAACTCGGGAGTTCCATGGACGATCTTAAATTAAGCATCATATAAATAAGAGTATATCTAAATTTCGATGATTTCCGTTTTCTGCATCATTATAATCATTGTTGTGGATCCCAGGTACTACAGTGATGTTGAATAATGATATTATGTTCAATAATAATTAATTAATTAGTCAATTCATTATTCAATAGTAAAAATATGAGCACGACAGTTAATTATAATAGCATGTTTATCTGCAACTGAGCTGTTCACCCTATCATCAAAAGACTTCAGCCGTTGTAGTTACTATAGATCTAGTAAGATTAGTATTTGTGTTTACAATAATAGTTAGAGAATATAATATATGTTTGTATGTACAAAATATGTCTGACATCACTGAAAAAAATAAGCCATGTATCAACATCTCAATAGTCCTGAGAAAGCCGAAAAATACGGTACTTCACAACAATCCTCAAATATTAAATTTTCAATTCAAAGATGACGATTTTACGAAAAGCGACAGCGTATTCCACAAGACACTTCAAAAGTTCTCCTTATACAGAAATGTAACTATTCATCTCGACTTGGTGTCACTGTAACTGTACTTATGTGTTGACAGTCCGGCTGGCAACTTTGCTCTTTGCACTGGCGACAACTGAATAGGAAATGGCAAAAACAAAATAGAGTCAACATTTCCTACGCATACACCTACAAAATGAGAGGTGTTCAGTATTTTTCATATACACGATTAAAAAAACGACGTCATATTTTACTTGACCAAGTTTTTACTGCTCCATCCTCTATAATACAAATTTGCCTAGAAATTAAATGTTTTCGGCTGAAATATTGATTGGCCGAACCCTGCACAGTGAATAAGTAAGAAAATTCATTTTGCTCATTTTCGTCACCCAGCATTGGTTCATACATCGTTTCGTGATTTTTTTCGACATTGGAGGCTAATTTTATAAAATAAAATTCTAATTTGATCTTGGCTTGCAATCACATTCACTAATTATTGTATTGATTGTATTTACAATCTAAATATATATTTAGAGATTTTGTAGCCAAATTGCTTCTTGAAGTGTTTGCTAACGATGGATTTGTCTCATTTTCCAAAATATTGAACAATACGGAACTTGTAACGTGAAAATTAAGGTAATGTCTTATATTTTTGGCAAATTTTTCAGTAAAAGCGGATTCAGGTAAAAATTACAAAATTTATCAATATGGTTTCGTGCCAAAAATTCTTCTCCATTTTATTTTGAATAAACAAGTGGTAATAAAATTTCAGAAAAGATGATCACATATGTTTAAAATTGCGAGTTCTGCTCTAGGGATGACTCTAATAGTATAGTGATTTTCAACCGACTATGATCAAGGTCTAAGAAACCTTCAAAAATAATCTATTCAACATTTACTATAAGGTTGGAATAGTCCTTATTGCCATGACCATAGGAATTCGAGGATTTGCATGGCTATTGTAATTATTATATGCAATAGTCATCATGACCATGATTTAATTGTCGGTTGAACCATGGCATTTTTCTCAGTGTGGACGGTATTTTTCCGCGGGAAGGGGAATGGTATGGCGTGGTAATAACTGTCGGCAGATCGGCTGAGGAAACTGCAGCGGCTTGGCTGTGACCTGGAAAAATCCCCGAGATAGTATCTGATGGTGGTTGATAAACCGCGTACTAACCTACGGGATACTAGCGTCTCACAGCCCAGCCGTTGCCGAAACTACTACACATTATTTCCACATCTACCAGCAATAGCCGGCAATGGGAAAATGTGTTGTGTAGTTCTGTCGACAAGTCCGCCTTGGTGAGTGTTAGCTGGTGTAGAGCGACGGACAGGACAAGGAAGGGATACCCTTCTTCCCTGTCGTCTATCCCAATTTTCCGTAGTCGTGGGGTGCTCTGCGTTAAATTCAAATTTGTCAGTGCAGCCAAGATTGGCGCAGGAATTTCGGAAATTTCGTCGTACTACTTTCACCATTTGCTAGGGAATCTTGTAAGAAATGTATCAAAAGTAACCTATCCACGTACATTTGTGTTTATCATTTCGTTTTTAGTTTCGCATAGCTGGTTGAATTGTTTTGGAATAAATTATCTAATAGATAAATCGTCTAGCTCAAACCTTTGTAGGTGTAAGTGGCGAGATCATCATCATCATCATCATCATCATTATGTTGTACTCATGTATTTGTGATGGTTTTAATCAGGGTTGCGGCTTATCATTTTTGACTCAGGCATATTCATTTGCCAATATCTCCATTCAGACGGTCAATTTCAAAATATGATGTATGATAAACTTGTAGTGCATGAGTAGACCTACAGCTTTGTGTAACAGTACATTGCTCTAACTCCTATATCTTCGACATGAGAGCGTATATTCACAGTGATCTTCACGATGATCTTCGTGTGATCTTCACCGCGAATATCATCGCGAAGATCACTGCAAATATATGCTCTTATTCCTCAGATATAAGAGATAGAGCTATGTACTGTTAAACAAAGTTGTAGGTCTACTAAAGCACCATAAGTTTATCATACATCATATTTTGAAGTTGGCTTTGAAGAGCTATCGGCAAATGAATATGGATAAGTCGAAAATGATAAGCATCTTGCTTTGTTTTTAATGTCTTCATCATAGCATGCTGTGCATTTGACTGCCATCTTTCAATTGTTTACTAGTTGCACGGTTTAAATTCTTCGTTTTCAAAATGTCGCGCATTGAAAAAGATGTGAAAATTAAGATTTTTGACACATGGCAACGTGAAATTACACAATTATGTCATAATTGGCAAACCGCTTTGGAATTCATCACGCGAGTGTAAAAGCCATCATAACCAAGTTTGGAGAGCACTGTTTTTTGGATAAACTTCCAGGATGAAGTAGAAAACTCGGATCGTCCAGTCGATCCTTCAAGAACATAGTGGTGTCTTCATAGATCGGGATCTGCTTATGAGAAATAGGGCCTCCCTTTCACGTCTCAGTGAAAGAAAGTATCGCAGAGGACTATGACGACAATCCTTTCGGATACGCCTTCCAAATTTTGATTCAACCGCTCCAGTCCTTCAATGTGGCAAATCACGCCAAGGATATGAGAGTTTACTGCCTTCCGCACGTCTTTGTCTGCTAATGTTCTCAAGGTTGTGAAACTCTTCATCAGAATCCTTGCCTAAATCGGATTCTCCGGGTTACCATCAAACGAAGGAACAGGAACCGGCAGCAGCTGCTGCTGTACTACAATTTGCGGTTGTTGAAATTCAGACACAACACCAGTTTAAACTTGCAGCTTATATACAAGACCATCATGCCAGACATTGTGAAACACCTTGTCGACGTCCAACAATGCCATGGCAAATGCTTTTGAAACGGACTTGTTCCACCTTAAGATGTTTGTAACCATTGACAAGTGGTAGACTGTGGAATAACCTCTCCTAAATTTGAACTGCTGGTTATGGTTATGGTTATGGGAATCTATAAATTGCTGACCAGGTGCATTGGCTATCGGCACCAATTTTCAACAGGGTGACAGTAGTAGCGATGAGTTTCAGTCATCTTCAAGAATGGGTCGGATTTTTTTTTTCAAACGATTAATGTTAATCTACAGGTGGTGGACGCCAGGAAGTTGGTGTTGACGTCGAATGATATTGCGGAGTCGAATGAGATATTTCATAGATCTGTCTGGGTTCAGAGAGTTACTCATCATTCTGGAAGCTGGCACGTGTTGATCCCGGTCCTGGGACATCTACTCGTTGATTTGATCCAGGAACTGGTCGATATCTTTACACGACTTTGACTGGGAGCCGTAGCCGGATGAGTTGGCGCGCAGCTAAAATTGGGCCCAATCAGCACGATGGAAATTGCACCGGAAAGCTTGGAACCGGTTGACGGAAGAACCAACTTCAGCCACCACCGAATGGTCTAAGCTGAGCTCATGATGGACGACAGGAACGGAAATGTTCGCAATGAGCACCAGAACGGCACAAACGGGTGAAATAATCCGGGCACAAGATGGTGCACTGTTTTTCCTCGAAGCCTTGCTGGTCGATGGTGCCATTCCTATGGCCTCAATGATTTTCAGCCCGAAACTGGGCAGCGAGTGGCAGCTGATGTTGAGCCGCAAGGCGATGGCCACTCCTTCTCCCCCCGAGTGGGGATGATCCAGCCTTATAATCCGAAATTCGGGATATAGAGATTCACCTCAGGCTTGAGGTGCATCTCGGTGATTGTGGCGATGCCGATTTCCTTCTCAGTTAGGAAATCGATATTTTTTTTGTTCGTTGAGTTTCCGTCGACCTCTCCCCTCACAACGTATTGACAAAAACTGGAGCTAGGAAAACGACTCCACCAGCTGAACCCTACATATCGCTCTCATCAAGACATGAGCTTTACTTCCCTTCCGAAGGAAGACGTCGCCAGTTTTTTTTGCCTCAAAAAAACCACTGACCTGGGGTGCCCAGTAGCGCGTCACGTTTACCACAACAGCACCAGCGCCGGCTAGGAAATCGATAAGCTTAAGGATTTTGTTTTCTACAGAACAAGCTTTTCAATTGAGGATGTTAATGGTGTCTTCAGGGCCCATGTTGGTTCATGAAGTTGAGCAGCACCTTGGTGGCGGCCTCGATTTGTTGTTCCTTGGATCAGCAGCTAGTTAGCCCTCGGTACATTGCTTGTATAAACTCCATCATCTGGACTGGAGATAAGAGCGAGTCAACATCAAACGCATAGGCTGAGTAAGAGCTTGAGCCTTGGATTCCCCAGGTTGGAGAGGGCACGTCTTTCACTGACGACGCTATAGTTGATGCTCCGAGTTTGTTGTTGAATTTCCTGCCAACGGTTCAACTGGAGAGGTGGCTGATTTGGCACGCTGCACCGGAGGTTCATAATAAATTGAAAACCGTAGCTAGGGACGCAGCAAGTGTGTTAAGGCAACGTTTCAGGACAACTGACGGAATTGGCAAACTTTGGCTCAGCAGACTCCTCTTTTTGCTCGAATCTTGCTATTTCCTGCACACTTGCACACTTGCCACAGAGCGGTCTTATGTGACAGTTCTTGGTCCCATGGCCGAAAGAAAGGCAGTTTGCAAATTGCGTGACGTCACGCTTCTTGAAGCGGTGCAGCTCTCATTCAACAGTTATGTTGAAAAGACCTCGCACTTTGCGGTCGTCATTCATTTTAGCCGCGTCCTTCTCCGGATGGGCCAGGCAGAGCAGATCGGGAAAGTTTCGTGCCTCGACACGCTTCATGGGGCACACCTTAATCAGCTTAAGCTTCAGTCGCTTCAGTTCCTCGACGATATCTTCTGGCGGGTAATCCGTAATCCACAAGTAACCGCTGTCAGTGGCTTGCCTTAGGTGGTGTCGAGATAGTAATACAGGAGCTTTTTTGATTCCAGAACCCATCTTGTAGCCTTGATATTTGCTTGGGTGGAGCCCATGCTGCACAGCTTAAACAGCGAATGGATTCACGCCGCCGCAAGCTCGTTCCTCGCAGCGGAGAAAACAAGTTTTACTGCTCAATCAGAGAATGTGATTTTTTATTTACGACACTTAACACGTAAGTGCCTTCGTGTGGGCAATTCTTGCTTCACTAATTCCTAATTTCTACACCTTTATCATTTTGCATTTTCTTTTCTCGCAGTTTTTGTTTTTTAATCTTCTTCTGCTGCTATTCTTCAATTTCTTCCACTCTTCTTCTTTAGCTTCTCCCCTTCCAAATGTTTTCTTCCACTTCTATTATTCTATTTATCTTCTTCGGCTTTCCTTCTTTCTCTACTCTTATTCCGTATCTCTTATTCCACTTATCTTCTTCTGCTTCTTTTCATCCAATCCTGCACTTCCGGTAAACTTTTTTCGTTTTATATTTTCCGCCAATCTGCTTTCGTTTCTCATTTACCGCTTCTATTATTCTATTTCTCTTTTTCGTTTTTCTTCTGGTGCTTAAATTTGATCTTTGTTTTGTTGCGCTTCTTTTCTTCCACAATTTTATACCCGCTTCTTTTCTTCTGCTGCCCTTCTTCCATTTGTTTTCTTCTCTGCTTCCATTTAGCTTGTTTCCATTAAGCTCTCTTCTATTTAGCTGCTTCCATTTAGCTCTCTTTTTCCACTTCCTCTCCGCTTCACTTCCTCCGGTCTTCCATTTCTCTTCTTTCACTTCTCTACTTTCTTTTCTCTTCTGCCACTTCTCTTCATCTGTTTCTCTTTTCACACCTCTCTTTTTTCGCTTATTTTCTTCCGTTTTTCTCATTTTTTTCAACCATTCATTCATTTTTACTGTATTTTCATGTTACAATTGTTTCGAACTTTCCAATTTTTTAATATAGGCCTATTTTCACCTTCAGTTCTATTTTCATTCACTTTTTCTCATTTACTTTATCCTCTGAATTTTCTTTTCTCTTTTTCCATTTCATCGTTTGTCATCAGCTTCCGTTTGTTTATCCTCTTTGTGTGTTACTAGCCGCCTTCCTATATCTGCATCTATTTAATAATTTTGGCTGATTCGCTTTCACTGTGTCTTTTTCCAGTTCTTCTTTTCTACGCCGTATTTTCTACATTCTTTTCCATCTCATCCTCATTTGCTGTATACTCCGATATCTTCTTTCTTCCCACTTTCTTTGCAAATATCTGAATGCACTGTCTCCATTGTCAGCTGCCGTTTATGTATTCCCTTTGTCTCCTTCATAATCTTGGCTTTCATATCTATGAATTCATTTTATTTACTACGTTCTCCACTTTTTCTACTGTATCTGGATAAACGTCTGTTTCACCTCCGACATTTCCTGTTACATATTCTTTTTCACCTCTTACTTTTATGGTATTTCTTCTCCTCACAAACTTCGATATGCATCAATTTCATGTAGGATCTTCAGCAATTGCTTTTAGTTGTAATCTTCGTTACATAAAGCGTCATTCAGGTTGGTCGCATCGATATCGTATTTTGTTCTAGCTGATGATAAACAGTTACAATACTCGGATTAAGCCACGGAGGAGGATGAGCTTGGAATAAGAAAAACATTAAGTTACGTATGACATAAACATAAGTTAGTTAGTATCCCTGGTAATTCTCATTTTCTATTTCTATAGTTTGAATTAATTATGACTAGGGTTCCTGGTGCATGGTCAGTGTCGTAATCATAGTTTGTTTTTTTGTTGCTATGAATCCGGGTTTGACTAATGAATATGCGCGCCTTTGAAGAGTGCTCTCGCCTTTCAAAGGGTCTAAATAGTACAAACTTTCAATAAAAGTTGATTCATTGCCAGCTAAAAAAATACAATGAAAATGGTTTGAACACCAAATACTGTATCATTTATCGATTGTGATGAAGTAACTCGACTTGCACTTAGCAAAGGATACGGAGTATACTACAATAAATCAAATTACTGCTAGCAGTGGTTTGAGTCCAGAAAAGAGTGCAGAAGAAATAAAAATCTTCGGTTATGCTAGTAGATAATAAGACCTCAACTCCAAGGAGCTCTTCGATGACAAAAAATTATAAAAACATGTACATCATTTAACTGAGATCTCTGTGCATCTAGCTAGCGATGAAACTTGATTAACATGCATCGAACTCATAAATAATCCTAATCTCTGATTCTAGATCATTACATTTTAATTTTAAACTAAACTATAACGTTTTGTATGGTATGAGTATGATCCCGTCGTTTTCCGAATTATGTTTTTTACGTCAGTTAATATGCTTAGTAACGTTATGTTATGTTGGTTTTGTTTAATCCATTTAAGGATTGTTTGCGACAAACTATGGACCCTCCTAAAATACGTATATCTCTGGAAATACTTCATCATCGGGTGAAATGTTTTGCAGACCGATGTTATGTTTATTCATTGTGTAAATTTAATATACGTATGAACGTATGTTTTTTCATTGTGTAAAATCAATTTTGATACTACAAACTTTTAGATCGTAGATGGCGTCGAAAGAAGAGCAAGTGCGAAAAGCAATTGTGTGCGGTCGCAAAGAAAATCCGGATCTGTCATTAAGAAAACATGCAAAAACAAAATTGGTTTTCCTGCAAGCACTGTTCATAACGTTCTTAAATCTTTCGATACACGTTTGACAACAGCCAGGAAGGCTGGAAGCGGAACAAAAACGAATATCAGGAACCACTAGAAGGACGCATAAGTGAAGCAAATATTGCAGAAGAGACCAGATCTTTCGGTACGTACTGTGGCTGGAAAAATAAAAATGTCCCCAACTTTCATGTATACTTCCATGCCCAGGCAAGATATGAGGCTCGATGAAGGTGAAATTTTTACCGAACCGTAGTTATAAACAAAATGTGACGCCTAAAACCTGGGCTCGCAACCCTAGCAACATCAATCTATCATAATTGATTGCAGCAACCTGGTAGAGACCCAATTGAGATATACTGAAGTTACTTTGACTGATTTGCAACCATGTGCTACTAGACAAGTTGTATTGCGAATATTTAGCGAAGTTTTCTTGTGTGGTAATGGACGATGAAACTGAGGAGCTGGAGGACTTTAAGCAACTTTCCGGAATGTATGATTATACTACCATGCAATGGAAGGGGAAAAATATTTGGTTTAACAGGCAATATGCAGCTGTGGTCGAGCAAACCAAAGCTTCATCACTACCAGAACGGTGAACATGTAAATATACCATGAAAAACGCCTGAAGAAGCGATTGTTACCATTTCTACGAAGCCATGATGCTCCCTCCCGTTGGCCTGATTTGGCATATTGTCACTACGTCAAAGATGTATTGGAATGGTATAAAGCGAATGGATTCCATGCTGTATCCACCTAACTGCCCGGAGCTGCGACCTATCGAGCGGAATTCGGCTCTCGCGGGCCCCCCTCAATATAAACAACAAGCTACAACTATAGAAAAATTTCGAAAATGTTGGACAAAGGCAGCTAAATCGGCTGCAATGGCTGGAGTAAACTCAAAAGTTCGTAGTGTCTTCTACGAACTAATTAAGTAACTGTAATTAGTTTAAAGATGACTTACAATGTACAATTAAATGAATGAAAAATGCATCTTCGATTGAACTAACAGGAAATTTGTTTTTTTTTCCAAATTTAATCGGTACAGATTTTGTCGCGAACTAAAGAATATGAAACAAATCTTCAAACTACCGATGAAATATCGGTTATGCTTGTAGATCATAAGACCTAAACTCCAGTTCTTGAATGATTAAAAATCATTAAACCATGAACATTATTTCACTGAGATCTCTGTGCATCTAGAAGTATGCATCAAAATCACGAGTTAGCCAAATCTCTGATAACGTAGGTCTTCAAATGTTAACTCCAGGAAGTTTTGAAGAACCAAGTACATCTTGTTTATTTGCCGTTTGTGTTATTAGTCAGTTATTATGTAGTCTATGTTAGTGTCAGTTATTATGTCTTGCTACGTCATGTAAAGTTGGTTTTCTTTAATCCATTTATAAATATTACAATAAAAATTTGAAACTGCATTTTGATGGGTACATGCTTTCATTGGCATGATTTTTTTATAGTCTATTTCTGGTGTCAAAATAAGATTTAACTGCCTGCTCACTGAATCCTACCCGTAGCCCCATGAATCCTCTTTGTAAATATCTGATCCATGATTATAATGCCCCTTTCCAACTCCTGCGCACACCAGTGTTTTGAACTGCAACTTAAGGTACATTACAAACGGGCATCAAAGTCGGTTGTTTGTAATGTCGAGATTCCAAGGGCCGCTCTACACTACACAGTTGCTGTGAAGGTTTGAATTGCGTACTGCTTGCTTGACACTGTTCTACCATATATTAATAGAATCGTTTTAATCTACTCTCTGTGGCACGGCTCAGAAGAACCGCTTTATGGGAGTTGATTGGCCGCGGTTTCGTTTTACAGTTGTTTTTCATTCGTTTATATACATACGCATGTGTTATGATAATCACGACGAATACACAGTTGGCAGAAGATATCCAGCCCAATTGATGCCCCAACAGACGATCGCTCATATCCAAAGTACATACGTCAGTTGGACTGAAACTCATCCGAGCTATCCGAGTGAACCAAAATTTAACGCACGCGTATACTTGAAACCTACTAAACTCGAACTCCTCCCCAGAGCCGGCCACAATCAGTTCCATTGAACTCCATCCAACATCGCATCATCCGGGCAGGCCCAGGCGGGGTGAGCCAAGTGGAATCAGCTGATTTCGATCCACTTTTCGTTTGAGTATGGCTCCGGCACAACACCGGCGGCGGAGCCTAGCTTTTGGTTTTACCGATTCTGCCCGGAGTTTCGCCTTTCTCCACATATCAACCGCTCGTCGTCGCAGTCGTCTTGTACACGTGCCACTAATGAGGCGCCCGCAAAGTAAGGCACTAGTGATGAAGAAAAGGAAAAAATATAAAGATATGTACCACCTTTCATCGGAGAATCGTAAAACTTTTGGCGAGCGAATGATCTGCCCGCTGGCCTCTTCCACCGCTGCTCGATAAAATGAGCTGCTTTATTGCTTGGCACTAGACTGGCCGCAAATAAATTGTAGCTTACTGTCAAGGTCAAATCACTGGATTTGTTAGGTGAAGTGAGACGACCACACTCGAAGCTTATTTTTACACGAAGCTTGATTAATTTGGAGTTTCAAAACTTGTAGATGGTACAATATGTGTCGCTCCAAGTTATGGATGAATTACAGGTATCTTAATTTCTAAATGTAAATAAGGCTATGTGGCAAATTAAATCGGCAGACAAACTTTGAGCATTGTCTTGTAGTTGTCTGTTAAGGAGGCACTTTCAGGTAAATAGGTGAAACGCTAAATCACTAGATCACTAGAGAAATAAGTCTTAAATAGTTATATATAATTGCAAACACTTTATGCTTTCAAAAGCTTAAATCTGAGGGCGCAAATTAAACTGTGCACCAGTCTAGTCCGGCATCCGTTTTTGTCGTTGAATGTGGAAGCGTAGATTGTATACTTGATTTTTAATTTTGTTGTTGTGGCGGTTTTATGCGACACGTGCGTGAAAAAAATGGTGCCAAACTTGAAAGGTAAACGATCTGCCGCTGATACCACCGCTTCACCCTTCTTCAATCCTGTACTGCGGAGAGCGTGTGAGGGAATTCTTAATCGCGAATAAAGGGGCAATCTAAATATGTTTTATTACGCTGTATTTAGCAGCTTCGTTCTCATGGTGCGATCGACTGAGGGATATCTTCCTGTACCAGAAGAAGCAAAGGGGGATGTTCTGCTTAGGTAAGCTTTGAGAATGGTAATTTTCACAAAAAAATGGAACAACAAATCTTAAATGGGACGAATACCCGATGGAGGCATTGTTTATTTAAAATATTATGCGAGTTTATTAACTTCCAATGTGTCAAAATTAAGTTTCTGTAGGATTTTTTTAGAGGCGAAAAATCACACGATACGTCTTTCATATTTTGGCATAAACGTTTTGTTAGCATTATATAACAACAACTGCATTAGATACGAATCTTTATTGAATCTCGTATGCAGTATTGTTCGTCGTCAAACAATATGCCAAGAATTTATGAAATTGTTATCAAATCCATCGATCGCAAGCAAAGGGAAACAAATTCAAAATTTATTTTTGTGTTTATAACCTTTCAATATATTGTGATTCCTGAGAAATTCCAGCAAATGCTAGTTTTGTTCAGCTGTCACTGGTTTGTGCGCAGCGGCAAAGGTTTGATAGTTGACTGGCACAAAATTGGTCGCTTCGCAAATTGATCGTTAAATGTTGAAGTTATAATTACTTAAGCTACAACTCATGATTATCTATATGTATTTTGAGTTATTAAATGGTAATTTGACACAAAGCAGTTGGAAATCAAAAAATCAAAATAGAGGGAGATGTGCGCTCATCAACATGAGACACTATGAGTGGACAGTAATGTTTGTTAGAATGAAAGATATGAAGAGAAACTGTTGAAAGTTCCGTCAGTGTACGGTAGGCTCCAAATAGAAGAGAAGTATTGAAAATTGAGCGAAAGGGCATGGGTAAAGTAGTACTCGAACCAAGGACGTCACCCTTTGCCTAACAACCCACTGCGGGGTAGGTCGAGGCACGGACGAATCTGCTCCTCAACAGGCAAAAGGTGACGTTTGGAAAGCGCTCATGTACCACTGATGGCTTTGTGATAGTTATTCTAGCGATAGTCATTTTACGAACTCTGTTTTGCTGCGCACATGGGCACATGGGAACTCTCTCCTTTTTTGGGTTTGTTTTGATTCGCAACGTCTGAGATCACTCAAGTTTGCCCTTTCGCTCAATTTTCAATACATCTGTTCTATTTCCAACCTACCGTACACATCTTTCACTCTAGCAAACATAACTGTCCACTCATGGTGCCTCATGGTGCTGATCGAACATCTCCTTCTACATCATAATCGTTACTCCACGCACGGAGAATAAAAAAAAATTAACAATTAGAGTATGAAATAAAACTTATTAACTCGGAATTTTAAACAGGCAACAATTTGTTAATTACCTCAGACCACCATATGTACAGATTTATCTAGACTAACACAGTTTTTTTCATATATTTCATACAGATATCTGTTTGAAGCCCAGATTTCTAAGATTTTTGGTAAATGCTTGTAAACTCAAAAGCCCCATATTAAAATAAAATGGTACTATTTTTAGGATCCATCTTTTGACCAATTCTTCTTTTTATGTACAGTTTAAGGCCCATGAAGTGAAACAAACTATCGACCCTAACACTACGGTGACAGGTGAAGGTCTTAAAGTCAGTTTGTGTGTGCGCCTCCAAATGTTTTCTCCATAAGAAAATATAATTGAATTTCCCAAATACGAAAAGTTTTGAAAAAATCCGTGAGATATCTGGTGTTTTTAAAGGTATCTCTCAGGAGTGTATAGGCATTCTGCCAGGGATTCTTTCAGGAGTTTCTGCAGGCAGTTTTTCAAGAATTTCTTGTGATGAAATTTTTGGAGAATTCCTTGAACTTGTGAAGTTTTGTGATTCGAACCCCTGGAGGACACCTGCAACCTATTCTTGGAGAAAATCCGGATTTGTTGGAGAAATTGCCCTGCAGGCCTAAAGGTTCAAGGTATACCAGATGATAGAATTGATGGATTTGAAAGTTTTGCACCCACCTGTCACTAAATGGCTTTTACTGGAGTCAGATGTCAAAAGAAGTTTGGAAGAGTTCTACTATGCTTTTCATACCGAGTTGATAAAACAGATCCGTGAGTGCTTTGATCTGAACGATTCAGTTTTGACTTCTGCATTGAGCGTTGAACCCAACAAGCTGTACATTTTGAAGGAGTTCAACTTAATTGTTGAACAATATCCTAACTATCTTGAAACCGGTGAGGAACAGGTCATCGAAAATGAATATCGTGACCTAAGGACAGCAACCATTTGCAATGACATCGAAGCAGAAGAATCAATTTTATATTCCGTGTCGGGTATTTTCGTCACTGTGACCAATTTTTAGATCTATTGTAATCTATCTATTGAGAATCAATTTACTTGGAAACTTGTTGGAGATAACTGCTGTGTTGCAAAAGAGCAGATGAGAAGATGGCTTTTTTGGCTAAGAAAGTAATTCCACAATCTTTGGAAGCGGTGGAGTGAGTTTTCTTGCAATACAATCTGAACAAGACCCACATCCGGAACCGCCCAGGTACGGACACCATGGATGTCATCCTACGATCAAAGTGTTACATGTAAGGGAAAGAAAGAGCAGATGAGCTAACAATAACATCACAACTAAAATTTGAAGTCAACAAGTTAATGTACCCACATCATAGCAATGGTTGATTGTTAATTCCCTTCTGGTTTTTTCACCCATGCTTGAACTTGCAGTATGCAAAACAAACACCGCATGACTCATTACCATATCAATACTGGCCTGTCAGCAGAATTTATGTACCATAGAATGTTTGAGCTGTCTAGTGGAATACGTGTAACTAGAAATGAGAAGAAAAATTAGTATGTTCCAATTAATTCCAACTACCTTTGCTTATCTTGACAGGATTTATGTGCAATGATCGATTTTCCCCTAGAACATGAACCCTTAAGGGTCACCCACAATTGGTACTTTGCGGATCCGTTGACGTAAATTTGACATAAAAAGTATGGGAAAAGTGTCAAATTCATGCAAAAGCATCCGCAACGTATCATTTGTAACCAGCCATTACTATACTGATCCGTTTTCCTGTAGAAAGTAGATCTGTTTTGCTGTAGTGTGACGTAGAGAATCCGATAATTGCACTTAAGCCCTATTAAAAAGAACGCTTGTATCAACAAATCAATATTTTTATGTTTCGTTGAGTATATACCTGTTTTATTTTGCATTCAACTCAATTGAGTTTTGCCAAGATTTTGTGCAGTTAAAAACAGATAAAAAAGATTTTTGTGGCAAAAAATAAACCGAAAATAGTGTGGCAACTCTGGGTTCTCTGTTATTTACTTTTGACGTCGGTTTAGAATCGCAGGTATTTATTCCATTTCTTTTTCGTCTCAAACTTAATTTAAATGTACTGCGTCATGCCTTATTTCAGATTTACCATCATGGAGCTGCCACCATGCAACAAAAGACAAAACGAAATTGACTACAAAATAGAGTTTTTGGAGGAGGAAGCGGATGCAGGTCCTTCGAATTTGCATCAAGCAAAACGATCATTCCAAGGTTTGCTTTGTATGCTGGATCCTTCTTGTCCCGAAAGCCCGAAAGTGTCAGTGAGTACTGATGCAGCAAATATTTCAATTTCCGGTAACTATATTCATCAGAAATGTCAAGGGACATAAGAAAAGTCCTTCTGTTGGTAAACTGCAAGTTAACTGTGCTGAGGAGGGGACGCCGGCTGAGTGGGATTTCAGTGAAAGGTACATTCGCAGAGAGGCCGTGTTTGAATCAATGGATCAACAGTAAGGAGTGTATCGAAAATAAGTTATCAACAAACTTTTTTTCAAATTATGTTGAAAACCGATATTTTATTCATACAAAAAATTGATACTTTATTGTACGAGGTTAAACTTGAACATAATGAAGACCAGATGAATTTTAAGTTATTCCTTCACGAATTTTCGAACTGGATCGAATGCTCTTCATCAAGTTCCGGACAAGTGTTGCATCGCATTTTTTTGACGCCCAAATTTTTTTGAACTCCTTTTGAACCTCCTCGATAGGTTTCCGCATTTATAGTTCCGGTAGTGTAAAAAATGGTTGACTTCAAACCACAGGAACATATTGCTTGCCATACCAGTACCTTTCGACCAAATTTCTCCACTTGAATCGACCGGTCCGCATCGCTCACATCTTCCCCAACGACGGCAGTAAAGTATTGTGGACCTGGAAGGGTTTTTGAGTCCTCCTTTACATAGGTCTCATCGTCCATCAAAACGCATGCATCCGCTGCAAAAGACGCAAACACAATTTCCGGGCCCTTGTTGCTGTTCGCTTCTTCAGTTCTGCACTTTGTTTCGAGATTTTCTGCTTCTTGTAGGTCTTCAGGTAGTTTCGCCTCTTGATACGCTGGATCATTCCGACACTCGTTCCTGCTTTTTTGGCCAAATCACGTATTGACATTCATTTGTTCTTCATGATTAGAGATACAACTTTCTGCTCCAGTTTCGGGTTGGAAGAACCGGGTTTTCTACCTCTTCCTGGTAGCTCTTCCAAAGAATAGTGTTCCCCAAGCTTATTAATGATGGTTTCAACACTCGCATGATGAAATCCAAACCGCTTCGCCAATTTTCGCACAGTAATTCCCTTCTCACTTAGCCATGTGTCCAGAACCTTAATTTTCGCTTCCTTGAAAACGCAGAGTCTGAACCGCACAAACAAGTAAACAAAAGAAAGCTGACAGTCAAACGCACAGCATGTAGTGTTCAGAGCATAAAAAACCATCACAAATACATCCGTACAACGCAAATGTATGTGGATAGCTTATATTCGATACACTCCTTACACTGGCATGAACATTTGAACCCAGAAATCGGTGATATTGATAAATTCGTAATCTTTCAAGACAAACGTCGTATAGCGTTTATAAACCTTCGCAGTTGCTAGAAAAACCTGACAAAATGCAGAAATTTCTCAACGGAGATAACAATGTGTTTGGGCACATTTATTCGGAGTCAGTGACGTCAGCTACCCTGTACGAAACATTGCAAATGCAGCTGATAAAACCGGTGGAGCGTGACCGAGCAGGAGCAGCATCCAACCAGGCAAATAGTAGTTTCGCTTCTGATTTGAACGATCTTTACAAGGAATCCTACATTAAATCGGATATCAACTGGTCGGTATGGGCTTCCTACTTACGTGCTTCAAGACGCGCTTGAACGAGAGGAGCTGAAAATGCGAGGACCTCCGCAACATCTGATACATTTGTTCCAGGCGGTGCCTTCAAGCTCTCAAAAAGTTTTGAATAACACTAGTCAGGATGCATGCATTGCATAAAATACAGGATACAAGCAATTATTGGATGAGCTGCAAGTACATTTGGACCACCTTATCATACACATTAAGGCAATCCAGCTGCGCTTGACCGCATTGCAGACACTTCTTTGCTTGCAGATGTAGTACTTATCCGAATATTTTTTCACATGGGCGTATGTAACATTCGGACGAAAATGAGAAAATAAACATTATATTTTTTAAGTTTATTTTTATTCCTATTAGGAAACCAGACATGTTTAACCCAATTGAAATCCACTAAACGGCTCTTTGGAAAAATATATTGCATCACTGTGTTTAAAAATCACACTAGGACAGGAAATTCAAGTTTCATTTATAAAAATGTGTTTTACAACGGTCTGCCATAGAAATAAATTATACGTCATTTTGATAAGTATGATAGATGGCACGTTACTTTCTTCAAAATAATACGCCGTTATGCAAATGAGAATGTTGTTACGTCGAAATGTTGCGTTAAGTTGTCATATTTCACACAGATACGTCGAACTGACAGAAAGCTGCCAGACTGCAAGAAAACGTTGTAACCATTTTTTTTGTAATAGAACCAATTTTTACAAAAAAAAATCTAAATTGTTAGCTTTGTGGTATAAAGCCTTTTACTAACGCGTCGTTTGGGAAAATTCAAATAATATAACCTTGTTTCACAAGTTGCTTGTCAACAAAAGTGACGTATCTACATGATTCCAAGAAAGTGCAAAAATGATGTTACACCGTTTTGAAAATAGTTAGTTAAAACGTTCAAGAATAATCCATCAAAAATTTCATCAAATATGAGAAAATATACATGATTTGGTAATAACATACCATAAACAACGCGTTTGCTTACATTTTGCGACTTACGTCCTTTTGAAAAAATACTCGAGGTTTGTTTATTTACATTTATTCATCAAGACAGCTGGCGCATAACCCGGTGCGCAACTGGCCGGTACATAAGTTGTTGGCTATTATGTGGATTTTGCTTAAGATTTACAATATAACAATAAAGTTCGCAGTATACAAAGTCTGTCCGAAACTAGATCTCCGCTTTAAATGCGTCTTTAAATGTTTCGGAAGACTATGAATATTATTTTACTTTGTACATAATAAAGCATGTGCATGAGTATATGCATATTGACCACCCATAACTCGCTGCTTCGTGATTGATCGAAATTAGGTGCTTAGAGAACCGACAGAATGTCACTTGAAAGTGATACATTCTAAATAAGCGACTCTTGGTGTCCTCATTAATAGATCAATAAAGAAAGGAGAGGAATGTTAGTTCGATATTCGTTGCTTCTAAAGGTCGTACACGACCAGCCATTTGAACTCAGTTTTGTGTAATTTTTTACTATCTTTTGTCAATAGTGGAGTCACTCAAATGTGTGTAAATGTACCTGGAATTGACAAGTTGGCATATCAAAAACAATATTTGATTTGTTTTGATTAACGTTTTTTTGTGTCATCTTGATGTATAATACAATAGAAAGAGAAACTGTTTATCTATGTTTTGATATTATTACAGCTTATGACATCTAGGGGAAATGCACAATATTCTTTTTAAGCATTTCAAGCTTATTTTTTGCTCTTCACTTAGTGTTTTGAACATCCACAGTTTTTTGCATAAGTATAATTGGTCCAAAACCAACTGTAAGTATGCCTATTTAAACCAAGAGTAAGGATGCTGTTGAGACTATTCATTAGCCAAATTAGCCCTATTAGAACCAACAGTGACGATGATGTTGGGACAAGTCGCATGTGTGATAGTGTTTTTTAATTTACAAAAAAAGGTAAGGATTTTGTCGGGCCGATTTAAAAGTGTGATAGTGTTTTTTGGGAAAACAAATCCAATTTTAAGAAACGCTTATGAGCCTATTTGGCCAAATTTGAACCAATATTTCCCATCGTTTAATTCCAAGCCAAAGGAGGCGAACACAACGAAATTGTTTGCAATCTTTCATGCGCCATACAACAATATTTGGAATCTTGCATACAACAGGCTTGATTCAGGCGTTATTTGGCTTAAATTTTCATGAAATATCCCCTCTTTTTCTGCCAAAGCTAGCATTCCCTTTATGTGCATTAGATAATGCTGAGAATTCAATGTTTCATTGTATCTGTGTATTCTACAGTGTGTATAATTAGTATGTTCAAATTCTAAACATCAAAACGCATCAGAACATTCCTCGTCGTCAATTACTGACCACTGCCATTCACTCACGCCGTGGACCTGCAGCTGACCCCATTTGTCATAGGAATGTCATTCAAGAAATTTCTCCGTCGGAACACTCATAATCGCACCGGTTGGTACCGTTCGCTCCGTTCCTATTAGCTGCCGATGGCGCCTCTCTGTTTTAGACTCGTAAACTCGTAAACATCTCTCAATCCAACACCCACCCGGACTAATCCGGACAGCACTGCCATGATGACACGAGGTCATCCAGAAGCGAGACCGCTTAAGGCGGGAAAATATTTCAATATTGGAAATTATTTTCCCTCCGGATGCGTGCGTGGTGGTGGATTCTATCTGCCGGACAGTCTAGCTTCGCCATGGGCCATCACGGCGGCGCCATTAGAGGGAAGCTTGTGATGTTTTTATTACACCCATGATCATGATGACGGTTTGTGACGTGGCCGAGACAGGAACAGGTTCTAGTGAGCGATGGAAATGAAAAAAAAATAAACTGACCGAAATAACGTGGGAGTTAATTACTTGGGATGTGAAGAGTCCGAATTTCGAAGCGATTGATATGCTTAATGAAAACAACGCATGACACCTTACACGTGTAGCGGAAAACAACACATTGTTTACGGTGGAGCTAAATTTACCTTCAAGGTTTACGGAAAATTACTGCATCGGAAAATTATCCAAATTTGACTCAGTTCATAACAGGGAAATGTGACTGCTGTAATCTGGGGGCTTTGAGATGAAGGTTCTTCATCTGTATTTTGATGTAAACTATGCATTAATATAAGGGTTTCACTTTTGAGTTTAAAAAAGAGAATGGTATCAAAAGTTATCAGGTTTTGAAGTTTGAGTTCAACACTCAACCGAAAAATAAAATATTTGCTAACAGCTAATGTTACATTTTCAATAAGAAAGTGTTAGAGAAGACCACATGAACAGAAGATGTGATGTTCAATTTGAAATTTAATGCAAGAAAAATGGACCATCAAGTGGTAGATCAGTGTTGGAGGATGTGTCATCCAAGCAATTGTAAAAATTAAGAACCAAAACAATCTACACTTTTGATTGTTATTTTTGTATTCTCCCCAGCGCGGAAGTAACGATCTTTGACGAACGTGTTCCAGAAGCGTATACCATCTTGCAGCGTAGGAGCACAGTAGGTACAGCACCGAATAGACAAGCGGTGAGGGCGTGAACGGCGACAGGACGTAAGTCACGGCCTGACGTATATACGATCGCGCAAACCCTTTCAACGTGCCACGGCCTATCTACCCCGTCATTTTCCTAGCAATAAAATTACTATCCGCTCCTCGCGTTTGCATGGAAATGGTAACATTATCGCTTAAAAATCATCAGACTTCAGTCCTTGCGAGCTTGAACACCACTCAGCGAAACAACCTTGGGAAATTCATGAGATTGTATTTTTGAAATTTACCGCGTAAAATTAACATGCTTTTAACTTATTTGCCTTGAAACAAATACTAATGAATGATGAAAATTAATTGCTGACCTCTCTCCTTTATAAGGTACTGGACTCGTAACCAAAACGTCCAGGATTCGATCAAAGGTTTCTTTACTTATTTGTATCCATAATATAAAGCCTGTCCATGTTAAATTTCGGACACCAAAATTGTAGAAGCAAAAAATAATTACCCATCATTCAACCAAACCGATTGTATATTTCACAGTAATAGAGGTAAATCTACATTACAAATAGTTGATAACGATGTTAATCCTTCTTTCTGTAAAATTCTCGAACTTTCTGCGGTACACCCGCCATCAAGTTCCGTACGGTATCCTCAGATACGCCCGCCGTGACCATTCTGCATCTTCTCTTGAAACCATCTGTACCATTTTCTTTCTTCTTAGTATCGAAGAGTTTCCGCTTAACTAGAGCCCAGTACTTCTCTATTTGGCTAGGTTTTGGACAGTTTGGTGGATTTTTTGGCACGTGTTTGACCTCATGTATTCCAGGACGGATTTCGAATAGTGACAGGAGGCAAAATCATGCCAAAACTGAGCTGGAGAATCATGGCTTCTGATAAACGATAGCAACCGCTTTGCAGACATTCTTTCTCGTAGACATTCTTATTGATAGTGCCGGTAGAGACGAAGCTTTTAAATTTTTGACGACAACTACATATGGCCTGCCAAATCAAATGTTTCTTCGGGAATTTGGAGACCATCTTTGTCCGGAAATGCTCGGCAACGGCGTTACTTTGCATTGCGGTTTCAAAAACCAGACAAGGAAGCTGTTTAAAGTCTTCGAGTTTGTATGTTTCGTCATATGGAAGATGGACCTTCCAACATTGCGAGCCACATCTCGCAAAGAGAGATTGGGATTTTTCTCATTAATGGCTACCACCTTCTTGTCCTTTTGTCGGGAGCAAACTTTTCGATTTATCCCACTTACAACTTTCCAATCCACAGTCAAACGCTGTTCCAA
Organism: Aedes japonicus; assembly: GCA_034211315.2. Taxonomy (NCBI): domain Eukaryota; kingdom Metazoa; phylum Arthropoda; class Insecta; order Diptera; family Culicidae; genus Aedes; species Aedes japonicus. The sequence continues at coordinate 11,749 of JASCZW010010215.1, read as the reverse complement.
TGATTTGCAAACACAAAACACTGTATTTTTCGGTAGTTTTAGTTTCTTGGTAAGATAAATTCGGACTTTGCTGTCATTCGTACAAAATGCGTTTGCGCACTTCCACTTGATTCGACGTCATTTTACTGAATGTAGCAAGAATGTAAACATGTTGCATCAGGAAATAAAGTGGAGAGTTTAAGCTGTCATATAAGTGAAACGTTTCAGCGATCCGTGAAACAATTTAAAATCTACACTGAAAGAAATGCGTCTGAAAATTTAACGTGGACAGGCTTTAAATGGACTCAAGGAGATCCATTCCATTAAGCCTTTGCCAACACACAAACGTCAATACTCTAGTTGCTAAACAGGTGTATCATAGGGAAGCGGAATCTATCTTGAGATCAATAAGCAGACCTCCAGTGGAAATCGGTGAATATGCACTGAATACCGAAAATTGAGTACACAAGTTATTCCTACCGTTAATCATTTAGCAACACACAAAACAATCGATTCTGATAATTTTCTTCTTATTTAATTCGGAAAAGTTGCCACTGCTATGTATCTATTTTAATAATATCACGTAAAACATTAATCCCATCTGTGTACATATGTTAATCGTACTGATTTTAATCAAGAAAAATATCAAAAAAATAACGCTCTCCACTACTACACCCAAAAATGAGGTAGATCATTTGACAGCACTTCACGTGTGTTGTGTAGCATGTATATAACCAAGACAAAATGAAAGAGTTTGTTTGTTATTCTTCCATGAGAATATTGACAACAAGACTCACCATAACGTTGGGTATTGAATGCTCTATGAATGATTGAACACGGACACTAGCGTTGATGTGTATGCTATACAGTATGTGAGCAGTGCCGCCAAATTCAACAGAGATGGAAAATATTATTAAATGTGGAATTTTATTTCTCGGTAAATATTGAAAAAATCTACAATTAGATGTATGTTATTATTTATTTAATCTATGGAAAAATAAAATAGCTCAACTTTGGGCGATTCGAAGCACTCCCACAAAAAAGGTGATATTGAAGTATGTACTGCCAAACCCATTCCATTCGAATAAGAGTCGATTGTATACACGGTTAAGAATAGCTGCAAGCGTATTTAAAATTTTGTGAAAATTAATCCCATAGTTTTCTAGTATTTTATTACGTATTCGTAGATTCTCGTGTGGCTAGTGTAATAAGTGAAGTATGATTTTTATGGTTTGTGCAATTACGCAATGAAAATGTGTGAGGATATAGTGCAATTAGAGAGAAAACTTGGAGTCTGGCTCGAGTATATTCCCTAGTACGGTTAGATCAATACGACGAATTTGTAATGCAAAGGTAAGAAATTGTGGTGAAAATCTAACTGCTTATTATTTTAACGAAATTTAAATCTCCGAAACATTTTTGTAGCTTTTAATTATATTCAAGACCTAATTTTATTTGCCAGGATTATATATTCTTGGTTACTGCGTCCATTTATTGGATAAAATAAATATCTTTTTACGTTTGAGGTTGGATGGCTGCAGAATGTGATGAATATATGTTACGCTTCCCTATTTCGTTGGAAATACGTGTGTTTATGATTTTACGTCTTATTTTTCCTCAAAAACTGGACTTGGTACAGCAATTCTGTGATCTATTGAAATTCAGCGACGCAACATCTATTTACTTCATTATATTAACGATTAGAGTGAAATACTGCTGACTAGTGTTATCAATATTACTAACTAAAGTAGAGTTTATATTACGCTGAAAAGTACTGTATTCATTCAGAAGATTCTTTACGCTTTTGTGAAAATTATGTGCCTGATCGGATACTACAGTTCAAATGCCCTCCGCTCGTTTTAACATGTATCTATCAAGGTAAATTTCAATACTTTCTCTTAATTTCTATTCGTTCTAGCAATGAATAACTGTCCACTCCTAGAGCCTCTCATGTAGACGAGAGATTATCTGCTTCTGACAAACATTAAAGAAACTGTTGAACTGCAAAACGATTGTGCTGTGCTGTGTCAGTATTCGGTAAGTCTATAGATCTGGAAATTTTCATCGAAAATTAATTACAGATACACCTTGATTATACAAAGGGTGTTCCGATCAGAAATTGGTCAACAGTTATGTGTGTGTTTCGATCCAAATTTTTAATAATAAGTCAAATTCTTTTTTTTTAAATTTCAGTTAACACAGAATACAGGAGGAATATTCAGCTAAGCTTTCTTTTTACCGAATGCGAATTGCCGGGTATTTCGTTTAACACCTGCCCTGAGATTTTGTACAGTCTCCTTGTCCACTTTATTCGCCACATAATGCCAGTTTGCCTTGAACTGTTTTCGCTCACGACAGCTTTTTGAATTTTCTTAAAGTTCCGCTTGACGATGGCCCAATACTGTTCCATTCCCAAGTAACACACAAAACATCTTTTTACAGGGCTGGTAGCGGGTCACTTTTTAGTGACTTGGTCACTATTTTGAGTCTAGTCACTAAAAAGTCACTATTTGCATCCAAAAGTCACTAAAGTCACTATATTTCGGAAAATGGTCACTAAAGTCACTATTTTCGCACCGTAGATTGTAAAAAAGATTTTAAAAAATCACTTGTTCCTATTGTACAATAGTCAACAAAATTAAATGATCTGGCCATACTACAAAAAAGTCGAGAAGTAAAACTAGATGCCCTGGCGAACGCTGTCCCACCTCTACCTCAATTGAACTTGTCAAATGCAGGGCGCTGGTCGGTCACAGCACTCTAGATTTAGCTTGAATGCGACGCACGTGGTCTCATAGTATAACATCTTTCATTGTGTTTACAATGTTCCTGCTATTTCATAATAATTTTTCATATTTCTATACAAATAAACCCAGTGAAGTCCCAGTGAAAACTTAAAACGTTTATCCAATCTGCAAACAAAATTGTCAAATTAAAAAACTACAAAAAATAATCAAGTCATTTTTCATTTATACTCACTTTGTTTCAAAAATATTTTGTTAGATTCAGTTTTTGCAAAAGCGGACTACTCTTTTGGTATCCAAATAGTCGATAAAAGAGGGAATGAATTGTAAATCACATAAAGTGCTTATTTTGGCAAAGTTGTAAAACTTTTTTAGTAGAATTTGATCTAAAAATTTGTGTTAAAGTTTGCAAGCTATTGATAAGCAAACTAATCTATTTCAATTATATTTTCTAAGGTTGGTTCTAGCGGGAAGAACCACTCATATATCTAATGTACGCTGATCTAGAAAGGTTGGTGCAAACCATCGTCGTTAGAGTTTGTAAGCCCAATGTTTGGCATGCCAATACTTCAATTACAGAGGACATTTTAAACAATATTGAGAACTTTCTACCTGTCCTTTCAGGCGTAACTTATTTAAGCAATTTGGTGAATTCTGTTGGACTTGATACTGAATAACATAGAAAATGATTGAATAAAGTAGGAAATCTGGTTTAGAGATGTGCTGGGTCGTCCAAACAACTCAGGAGATTAGAAGTTAAAATGTACAGTCGTAACAGTAGCTTTATCCTCTATAACATGTTATGATATGTATTCAAATATATTCACTGAATGTCCTGGAAGACCAACTAACACTATGAGATAATCTTGGGATATTATATCGCTCAAACAAAACTAACTTAACTTTGTACAGCCCAGAAAGATATTGTTACAATTGTAGACCTTAAATTTTGAAGGAAAGTTTGAGTGAACTGGAAACTAGCAATTTATCTTATGATGTTTGTGGACGTATCAGTGTATTCATTGAATGTGTTCGAATATTTATCGTAGCTTTGTATAGCCCAAATGCTAGTTTACTACTGTATATCTTAGGTTCTGAGATTCAAAGATCAATTTTTTATGGACCTCAAAATCCCAAGATATCTCATTACTTATATCAGTTGACCTTCCGAAAGATTCACATAATTTGGTCAAATACATATTGTTGCTTTGTTTGGTCCAAAAAGCTGATGATTTTTAGATATAATTCCAAAACTTAAAGTTTTGGATCCCGAGGAAAGCTTGGATAACCTAGAACATCCAAAGATTATCTCATAATGTCTGTTGTCTGGCAAAATATTCGTTTTCGTTACAACTGTTGGGCCTATGTTCTCAAAGATAGTTTGGATGACCTAGAACATGTCATATTTCTCTATAATGTTTTTTTTTCACTTTAAGAATATGAATTGAATATGTTTGAATATAGATGGTAACCATATATAGCTTAAAAAACTTCTGTTACAACTGTAGATCCTATATTTTGAACTTAAGGACAGTTTGAGACCTAGAATATCCCAAGATTGTCTTGTCTATAAGCCCACACTATTCAATCAATATTGTTATTATTTGAACTGGATAGTTTGGATCTTTTATTCAAAAGTTCATTCAATATGTTTGAATAAATATCGTAACCTTATATAGCTCTTAAAGCTACTGTTACAACTGTAGATCTGAAGTTCAGAACTCATGTACATTTTGGATGACCTAAAACATCCAGAAAATACAAAAATATTAAACATTATCAACGAGAATTTGATTATATGTATAAAAATGTACAATATTCTAAAACAACGGCTTACACTATTAATAAGGCATTTATTTTTCTTCCTGAACTTCTTCATATCAGGATGTTCTTGGTCGTCAATTAGGAACTCATTTTTTCTATATTTTCCAGATAAAGAATTGATGCAAAACAATTTGCCAAGACAGGAACACTTTATTCAAACTGTGTGATTGTATACAGCCATTGGGATCATATTACCCTTTAGACCTGAAGTTAATTTACTTTTTAAGACAATATTTATAAATTTTTCAATAGTACGTTGCCTGAAATCAACAATGTTTTCTATTGAAATTGATGCGAAGAAATACTTCCGAACGATTGGTGTAAATTTTTGAAAACCAATTGAGAAATGACTGAGATATTAATGCTCAAAACCTGACCACTTTTCGTGACGGTCGTCGCAATGCGATTTATTTTAATTGTACCTAGATAAAATAAAGATGTATTCCCAGGTCAAAAGTCTGGTTTGCAGAACTCGTTTATAAAATATTGCCAATGCCTCAACCCACCAGCTGGATGCATACAGTGAAAGCTCCAAGTATGTTGTGAAAATCGCCAAGTTACTTCCGGATTCAGGTCAATTATCATCTTCTTATTAACGAATGGAACTTGTTAAAACGCTTGGTGCTGACTTTGAGTACAGAGTACAGAATTATGGAGAATTGGAACCAGTTTTTATTAAGAAAACGGCTACAGGTGAGCCAAAATACCTTGAGGTGCTTAACTTAGTGAAAACAGCTTCACATGGCAACGGCTCAAAAGGAATTGGAAGCACGATATGTCAGAAATAATTCTAATACAGACCATGCTGGAAGGCGTTTCAACTGTGCGTATAGACCCGTCTTCACAAAAAACAGAGCTGCGGACCAAGTCTAGGAGGTCGCGGAGAAAAAAATAGTCGCTTGATTTCGTCGCTTCTTACAAAAAAAAACACAAAAAGTGACACTGCGCCGCTGTATTATTCATTTTTGCAAACGGAGGTGATCACTTAGTAAATTTTTACTGTATTTATTCAACAAATGTATAAAAAATCAAAAAAATACTAAATTTTGGAAATCACTTTTTAGTCACTATTTGGTCACTATTTGGTCACTATTTTTATTATTTTAGTCACTAAAGTCACTATTATTTATCCATAAACCCGCTACCAGCCCTGTTTTTAGAATGATTTATGATTGTTTGTATTATAAATGTATTATAAACGTATTGCAGAACATGTTAAGTTTGCAGCAGTTTGTATCTCTCGTATTCTATGTATCACTCTGACAAACGGTCGAGCTGAAAATACTTTTTTCACTGCTGCAAGAGATTAATATTTTATTATTGTTCTCAAAAACTTGGTTCCATACATTTATAAAACATAAACAGGAACATTTTCTGGGCAGTTCTATAAACTGTTGAGATTACATTATACCAACCCTGTTTTGAAAAACTTGTTCTTTTTTTTCACTACGATGAATCTGTTGTACAAGATTGTGGTTTCACTGCCAACGGAAAGCATATGATAGATGCTCAGAGATCGCTTTTCAACAATCTGAGTTGGCTTAGCAAAGAAACTACTAACCTATCACGCCAAGGACTAGTGTTCAAATCCCACGCTTGGCGATTTTTTTTTTGTATGAAAATATTTTTTTTCTATTTTATGTTTTATAAGGCTTCACTTTTTGCGCTTTTTACGTCATATTAAAGTATGAAATAAAGTATGATACACTTAAATTAATAACCTGTTTTTGTCATTTAACAGTAATTTCAACTCGTTTAATACAAGCTGTGTTGCTTGGGTTGGGCGGAGCTCTGGCGTTTTAGGAGGGTTCTTGTCCATGAACCACTGTACCACGCAATCATACTTCGTCAGCATCGTCGTGTACAACGTTCGCGATCGTGCTTTGGCGGAGGTGTTTTGTTTATCGTCGGAATTTGGAGTCACCACCTTCTTGTAAGACGATAGTCCAGCTCGTATTTTAGCTCTATCCATGGGTTCCGCTCAAAACAGCGGGCAACTCTTTTTGTCGTCGCTGTGGCCTCCAGCTTTCGATTTCTCCCCGATCCAGCTTTCCTGGCTGTCGACAAACGTTCACCGAACACTTTTAATACATTTCGCCAACTTGGCGTGAGAGTAGTTTGGATTTTCAGCATGCACTTGCAAAATGTTGATGCGTTGCTTCTCTTTCTTCGACGACAATTTGATAACTTAAGTGGTAATCTCAAAATCAAAATAGAGACACGATCAAAAGTGGTGAACGTTTTTTGACAGCCAGGAAAGCTTGATCGAGAGAAAATCGAAAGCTGAAGGCCACAGCGACGACAAAAAGAGTTGCCCGCTGTTTAGAACGGAACCCCAACCTCTCCGTCCGAGATGTCGCAAATAAGCTTGGAGTGACGCCTTCAACCGTGGATGAAGCTAAAAAATGACTGGATTGTCGATTTACAAGAAAGTGGTGACTCCAAATCACGACGATAAACAAAACACGTCGGCCAAAGCACGATCGCAAAATTTGTACACGACGATGCTGGCGAAGTTTTATTGGGTGGTACAGAACGATGAAACTTACGTCAAAGAAGACATTAAACAGCTTCCTAGACAGGAATTTTATGGCAGATATTTTCAAGCACATTAAACTGTCAAAGTTAGTGAAGAAATATCTGGTGTGGCAGCCTTCTGTACCTGAGATTTGAAGCGCAACGTTCACATTGCGACCGGAACCGTCAACCAGGAAATTTATCTGTGCGAGTGTCTACAAAAACGTCTACTACCTTTCCTTAAGCGACACAACTGTTCCGTTCCCTTTTGGCAGGATTTTGCATTTTGCCTTTACGGAAAAAGGCCATAGAGTTGTATGCTGCCAACAACGTTCAAGTGGTGCCCAAGGACAAGAACCCTCCAAACACGCAAGATCTCCGCCCAATTAAACAATACTGGGCCATCGTCAAGCGGAACCTTAAAAAGACTTAAAAAGCTGTTGTGAGCGAGAAGCAATTCAAAGCAAATTGCCGTTCTTTGGCGAATAAAGTGGACAAAGGGGTCTATTAAAAGTTAGTTTTTGCCTGACGTAATTAATGGACGTTCTCTAAATTTGGTAAATTGATAAATCTTGTACTAGATTACAACAGATTTACCTTTCTTACTATGTGTATTTGTATATATCTTAGAAAACCAACTTTTCATCCAAGGCTAGGAAGGCCGAGCGTTATATACAATGAACTCAGCTCGATGAACTGAACACATTGCTGTGTGGGATTGTGTGTGTAGTATATGTGTGCAACGAAATTTCTAACTTAGTTTTCCAAGCAACTTCTGAACGGATTCAAATGAAACACCAGCCAAATGGAAGGAACTGTAGCCCTTTATGTCGCTTTTGAATTTATTGGAATTGGTTTAGTGGAATCAGAGGTATCACAGATACCCCCGTGGAAGTGGCCAATTTCTGACTTAGATCAAAACCCATTATGCGACACCTCAAATTACATTAGAATTAGTCCATTAGAATTAAAATAGGTCCAATGGTGATGATATCAAAAGTTCACAACCACATTGGCTACATCTGGGTTGATATTCCGGCTTCTCCCGGGATACTGGTCAGATTCGGATTTGGATCAAAACCCATCATGTGACAAATCAAATAACATGAGAACTTAAAAATAAGTGCAAAGATGGTGGTGATGATATAATGTTTCCAGTACCACAATGACAACACCCATGTTCGTATTCCTATAACTTAAAGGGAAGTGTTGAAAGGGTCAGATCTTACGATTAGTTCATAAATTTAGGTTTTTAAATAAATTTGCATGTTATGTGTAGAAACTTCAACAAGTTACCCGGTTTATCATATGCTTTCCAGTTAGTTTTATGCTCCATTTACCATGTCTGACATTTAACAGATGATATGAAATGTTTTAGAGAAGTCATCATGAAGCGAAAAGAGATCCTAACAAATATGTTTTGCTATATAAGGTTTAATAAAGAAAGCAAAATAATAGAAGCCTCAATGCAACGTGCAACACATTAAGAGTTATAAATTATGTCAGTCAACATTGAGAAAAAATAAAAGTTATTCCCAAGCCCCCCTCCCCCCCCCCGCATTATTATTTCGTTTTTCCTGAACTTTAGTAGCGACAAAACATTATAGTCTAGCTAATCCAGTGATGAGTTTTTGTTTTGCTGAATCTAAATTCCACCCAGTGCTTTGATTGCATTAGTATGTATGATCACGTTGCATTGCAATAGGGAACATCCAATAATTATGTCACGCAAAAAGTGACTTTTTATTACTCCCCCTCCTTGTAAGTTTTTTTGTATGGACCTTTTTTTTGTATGGATTGCCAACCCACCAAAATAATAAAAAAATACAAATTGCTCAAACAAATATATATCATAAGATTTTATCCCTTATGTTCCTACTTTTTCTTGAAACTTTAAGCTATTATTTTTTATTTTCTCTCATCACAAAAATTGAAAATTGCTCCAAAAAGTGGTTTAAAGTTATAATTTTTTCCTCATATTTTGGACCACCTTATATCAAAATGGATCACCCTTATGACAAAATGCGAAAACTATGTCATACATTTTCCGAAAAGGAACAAACCTACCAAATATTGCGTTATTCTTAAATCCACTTCACCTTTTTGGTATGGGGAATTGCTGAATTATCACATGTTACGGATGCTCCGGAACTTCCGGAAGACCATGCAATGGCCATCCAGAGCCATAAATTTTTCTCCACATCGCTTCAATTTTTACTTTAGGTAAGCTAAAGGACGAGACAAATGAATTTACCATTTTATCCGATGTTCCGGATATTGCAGGGGACCATAAATAGCCATATCTCGGTAATTTGACACAATATGTTAATTTAGATAGCATATTTGAAATTAGCGGCCTTAAATTACTTGGAAACACATAACTTAGCTATGTAAAATCCATTTTTAGACTATTTTTCGCCTTTTGTAAGGGATGGAATCACTGCACTATGGTCAATATTACGAATTTACGAGGAAACATGCTCCCAGCGCCTAAACTTGTAACTTTACAGCAAAGTGATGTTCTCCATCATCACTAGGGCCCACTGATATTGATTAAAATTAGGGTGGTCCCAATTTCCACGGAAACACATTAACTAACTTTTTTATTTGCGGAAATAGATGTTTACTGTCTTGGGCAAAGTTGTAGCGCAGAAAATTTTATGAAATTTTCAAATATACATATTTTTGTATCTTGAAAATTGACCGATTTAGAGCAATTTTCTCTCTTCAACGTAGGGTGTACCATAAAAACATGTTTTTTTGCCCTAACTTTTTTATTTCAATTCTCACCGTAAAGTTGTGCTGCAACGAGTTTAAGAACTTTCAAAGACACGTACTTTGGGATACACACTTTGCCGCTAGTTTCAACCAATCAATAGTTATTGACGTTTTTCTAAAAAAAATACGCCCTTTTCAAATGTTGATTTCTATGATTGGGGCAAACACAAAAAAAAATAAAAACGTCATTTGAAAGGGCAGTTTATACTGTTTACCAGAGAACTAGAGATAGGTTATTTCTGTATCTTGAGAAAAACTTCAATAAAACTTCAATAATAAATTATATCTAACAATTTCATGAAATTTTCGGCGCTCCAACTTTGCCCACGAAAGTAAACGTCTATTTCTGCAAATAAAACAGTCGAGTTATTAGTACGAGACACTGAAGAAGTCTGCACATTGTAGACGAAATACGCGTATCTGTCGAAGATAAGCAAAGGTAGTTGGAAATAATGTTAGTTTTTCTGTTTCCGTGAAGATGGGGACCACCCTATTTTTAATCATCATACAAAAATGGGTCTTCGTTTTTAGTTCAAGTTTCACCACCATTTTTTTAAGGTTAAAAATTGACCGATTTAGAGCAATTTTCCCTCATCAACTTAGGGTGTACCATAAAAAAAGGTTTTTCTGCCCTAACTTTTTTATTTCAATTTTCATCTTAAACTTTTGTTTTGACGAGTTGTAGAACTTTTGAAGGTGCGTAGTTTGATATATCTAGGATTTTTTTTTCAAAAGGGCGAATCTAACAATGAGATGCTCTCTCCTCTCTCGCTCTCTTTCATTCATTGCAGTGCCATTATAAATCTTTTGAGGAAATTTTTAGTACAGATAGAAACACAACAGTGCAGGCTACCATACTCTACAAATAGTTGAATGAAAAACGTCACGCTGAATGGAATATGAATGAAAGAGAAGGTTATCAAAGAGAGTCTCTCAATTGCAGATTCGCCCCAATGAAAAAAAAACCCTAGATATTAATTCTGCTGCAAGCTTCAGCCAATCAATAGTTATTGAATAGTAGTGACGTTTTTATTTTTTTTTTGTTTTTGCCCCAATCATAGAAATCAACATTTGAAAAGGGCGTATTTTTTTATAAAAATTTCAATAACTATTGATGGGTTGAAACTATAGGCAAAGTTTGTATACCAAAGTACGCGTCATTGAAAGTTCTTAAACTCGTTGCAACACAACTTTACGGTGAGAATTGAAATAAAAAAGTTAGGGCAAAAAAACATGTTTTTATGGTACACCCTATGTTGAAGAGGGAAAATTGCTGTTTAATCGGTCAATTTTTAAGCTATTATACAAAACAAAATTTATATCTAAAATTCCATGAAATTATCTGCGCTACAACTTTGCCCAAGAGAGTAAACATCTATTTCTGCAAATAAAAAAGTTAGTTAATGTGTTTACGTGAAAATTGGGACCACCCTAATTTTAATCAACATAAAAAAATGGGCCTTAGTAATACAAACCATGTTGTAGAACATCACTTTGCTGTAAAATTTCAAGTTTAGGCGCTGGGAGCATGTTTCCTCGTAAATTCGTAATCTGGACCATAGTGCACTGTGCGTCGAGGCAGACCAATATGAAGATGACAATTAACACAAAGGAAAGAGAACAGAAGGGACAGAAGAATGAAAAAAACAAAAATTCCTAATTCTAGATAAGCACCAGAATTTAAAAAAAAAAGTTGGTATTTTTATTCTGAAAGTGTGAGTGCCCTTCATGTTTCCAATTGATACATAGTAGTGCCCATGCATTGTATTTTAAGATGACCACAGAAAGTACGTGTATGAATAGACATTGTTGACATGGTTTGTTGGATGTTCAATAGAGCTATCGCCTTTTATATTGAGGGCTAAAAATGTCTGCATCTTTAAATTTTTACAAATTGATAAACATAG
>JASCZW010010214.1:0-37837 GCA_034211315.2 Aedes japonicus | reverse complement strand
GCAAGTAACAGACTGAATGGTAAAATTGATCTGCTCTTTGTGTGATGATTAACACAAAAATAGTTTACATTAGGATGATTTCATTATTTTAAGAAATCATTAACACTAATGATTAGTAATAATTATCAGTGCTTGTCATTGGCGTAACTACTGGGGGTGCCTAGGGGGCCAGGCCCCCTCCAGAATTCTGTAGGCCCCCCCAGGATTTTTCCCTAATATATTTCTAATTTGAAATGAAACACTGTTCATAATCTCTACGGAATTATACAATTTTTTTCCCAGTGTAAATTGTTTTTGCACTTTGCTGTCTTCAGGCCAGTATCGAGTCAAAAAATAGAGAGGTTACGGAATTTTGACAATTGATCTGCATGGAACGAAACATGTGTCCGAAAGTAAAATTGACAGCTCCCTTTAGTTTGCGTGGAAACCTTACGAATTCCAATTTCATTTTCCTTTCTTTTCAGGTGGATACTACTACAGAAATTTCTTTTCGATTCTTTACTTCTCCGTTTCAGTAAACGGAATTTAACATGAGTTTGGGATGGAAAAATAAATTTCTTTCGAACACGATACTGTCCTTTTAGAAATAGTTTGAACGAGTAACTATTTCTGTAGGATTAAAGTGCGTATGCCCGATTCCCCACACTATTCACTTACTTTACTATTCCTTTCAGGATGTAAAGTTGGTATATCGATATAAACCATAGTAGACGACAATTAGATCCATGAGAATTCCTATATATCAACATTAAATCCACATTGCTCGAGAGTTTGTTGCGTCTGTTAAAAGCTAGTTTTTGTTAATTTTTTTTCGTGGTGTTTAATAACGAACGACATGATAAGCGGATATAAGCCAACCCATAAATGGTTAAATTTAGTTTATAACTCAATAATTTATTGATTTAGGATGATAAATATACTCAACTGCCGCAAATCATAACTCGATATGACCGTAGCCAGGATTTAAATTAGGGGGTATGGTAACCAGAAGCCACCATCTTGGATTTTAAAATTGAGTTGATCATCGATTCCCGATCTATAGACATTTTCCAAATTCCAAACTATTGCCTACCGGTATTTAGTTTTACACTATTTCGTGGAAAAGGTCATGTCCCAGAGGCCACTTCCCGGAATGAATAATTTTCCAAAACGGATCTCTGTCCTCGTTTTTTCGGAAAATGCTTAACTGAAATCATTTTCCAGGGGCCTTTCTCCAGAGGTCATTTCCCGGGAACAATTACCCAGAAGCCAGTTTCCGGAATGACTAATTTTTCAGAGCGGATATCTGTCCTTCTTTTTTTTTTTTTCGGGAAATTGATTGTTTTCCGGTAACTATTTTTCTGATGCTACGCCATTTCCAGGAATCCTGTTCCCAGCGGTCATTCCCTGGATTGACCAATTTTCCAGAGTAGATGTGTGTTTGTCTTGTTTTAGGGAAGTAATTACTTTTCTGAAACCATTTCTGAGAGCCTATTCAAAAGACGCCATTTTTGTGATTTAATCTTTGAAATATTTTTTTTTGGGAAATTATTGCTTTCCCGTATTTTTCAGATGCTATTTCTCAAAGTCCATTTTCCAGAGGATATTTTCCAGAGATAATTTCCAAGAGGTAATTTTTCAGAGGTAATTTCCCAAAGGCCAGGAATTAAATTTGATTGCATAGTCAGGGAGGCAGTCGCCCCCATCTGCCTTCTCCCTGGCTACGCCTATGAACGTAGATATCGTTCTGGGTACAAGAGTTTACCAGATCAAAATCGAAATTAGAACGCAGAGGGCCCATTTAGGCATGTGAACAAAACTAGTATATCGCGGTGTTTTTAGTAAAAAGTTGATTTATTAATTCCATTTACTTTTTTTGTTCACTTAGTAGAACAACACTTCAATTCTGAATCCTAGAGGGTTTGAGCTGTTTAGTGGAATACTTGTAACTATAAATTAGAAGAAAAATTAGTAATCTCCATTTAATTCCAACTACCTTTGCTATCTTCGACAGATACGCGTATTTCGTCTACAATGTGCAGACTTCTTCAGTGTCTCGTACTAATAACTCGACTGCAGTCGAAAATACGCGTATCTGTCGAAGATAAGCAAAGGTAGTTGGAATTAAATGGAGATTACTAATTTTTCTTCTAATTTATAGTTACTTCAATTCTATTAATATTAAAACGTCAAGACTCATAACTAAAACAATAGCGACGGTAAAATTTAGACCCTGTTAAGTTGAAACACAAGATTTGAAACACTTTCCTATGTACGTATTTTAATTTTATTGTTCAAGAAGTTTTTACAATAATGTTAATTTTACAATAGAGTTTGGTTTAAAGGCGCATTTTAAATTCGCAATATTATTTTCTCTTGTACGAAAAATTAAGTAGAGTATATATTCCCCAGATTGATTAGAAGTTTCGAAACTAACGAATGTAAATAAGCAAAATATGGAGATAGGAGTTTATTCATTAACGATAATATTTTCAAAACTGTAGTTTTAGAAGTAAGGGGTCACATATGTATATACCATCAGGTAAATTTCTGTAATCATAATATTTGTTGGGGTTGACTTCAGTATTACTAGTTGTCTACATAGACTGCATTATGGGCCTGTGTGTCATCCCCAAAAGGTATTGTAATAATTGAACTATTCACAACACAGTATTGATGAAATGCATATAGTAATTTAAGAGTTATTGCTGGAGGAAACTTCAGCACTGTCAACATAGACAGTATTCTGAACGACGTTTCCAGGAAGTGTTCTAAATAATTATATAACAGTCTACTTAGACATCTTTAATTAGAAATTGATTCAAAGTTGTTGGGTGCAATATTGCAGGGATGGGTACTATAACATGGGAAATTCTACATCTTTTATAAAATACGAAGATAAAATAACTAAAACTTCAAATGGTGCTCACGCGGTTAACATATGCTAGTGTAACTATGGTATTCGTCCTAGTAATGTTGCGAAAGGGTCCAGCCTTGACAAACAAGCTGTCATGCAGCTCCACACAAGAAAAAAAACTCAGTACATACTCACAACGCTACAAAATCATCTTTCATGATATTTAATGTATTTAAATTTCCTGAATTTGGCGATAAGAAAGTTTATCAAAATTTTGAAATTTAGTAGTTTATTCGACTTTTTTTGTAAAATATTATTCATTAATATAGGGGAAAATCTTGCCGCACATGAAGCTAACTTTTGATGAAAATATTTTTAACTTGTTGAGACTATTATTTATCTATTCTTTTCTACAAATATTTATTAAAATATTTTAATTAAGTGATACCGCAGGACTCGTCGAATTTTTTTTTAATTTTCTAAGAATTGTTACAGCTTGTGTGTTCCAAGTGTGTTTCCATCTGCATTCACTTAGTAGAGACAGAGTTCCGATTATATTTTTAAAACGCTTTTCAATATTTCCTTGGAAATTTTATCAAAATTCCCTTCACATTTCTTGTAACAGTTGTCAAAATTTATTCTTAAAGTTTCTTTAAAGGATTTGATTTTCAATCAAAAGCTTCTATTTTGGCGTTAATAGTGTTGGATATTTTAAGTTATTGATGGCGAAAATATTAAATACATCTACAGCTTTTCATACAAAATTGTCATATCTGACATTTCCTATGTCCTAAAGTAGCTCAGAAGTAACCTGATAAACTGTCTTGAGTTTATAAATTTTGAAACACAGTTTTCAAAATTATCTCTGATCCACCAACTTAGAAAATTTTAAAAACATTCATTTTCTTTTACTAAATACAAAAATTTCATAAGAATGAATAATTTTTCCAAACAATTCATTCTTGTAAATTTTTAATTTTTAATTATTTAAAAACTAAATTTTTGTCAAACCTTATAACATGGCCAGTCTGACGCCATTTTGAAAACTATACATGAACATTTATAAATTCAATACTAGTTCAAAACGGTAGATGCATTTGTTAATTTGGCCTATACTGTAGTTGTTTATATTCTTTTTCCATATCTTCAACAAATTTAGAAAAATTTCCATGGAATTTCGATGCCCTGGAATACTATTAAAGTCAATCCAATTCTTAAGTTTAACCTTAAATTACCCATGGATGTTTCTTTCGAACTGCCGTGAAGTTCTCAGTCGGTTTTTGATGAAATTATCCTCGGAATTATCCTTCAAATTGCTTGAAATCCCTTTAGAAATTTAGCTTAATATAACTTTTAAATTTTTGGTGTTGTGAAGAAATCAGTATCAGCCGACACAATTTTGAAGAATATATTATAATGCACATTGACTCAATGTTGTTCCTTTAGTTTTAAGAATTTCAGTTTAAACTTGACTCTATATAGATTCACACGGAAAAAAATCCATGGCCGGATCCGTGAACTGCAGTCATGAATTCGAGAACAATCAAAAATACACCGTGAACTTGTTGATGTTTTTGGGTAAAAATCATGAAAACGTGAACTAATTTGGTCCGTTTTCATTTTCGTGAACGCTTTTGTGAACGCTTGTGCAAGTCTATTCTTCGCCTCGGATGAGTTGAGACGCCTCAAGAGAATCGAATAAGGTGACTACATTCTTCATTCGATCCCCACGGAATAATATGAGGTATATATTCACCACATTCGATTCTCTTAAGGCATCTCAACTCACCGAGGCGCCGAATAGATCTAATTATTCGATAAAAGCTGTTCGGATTCTTCAATAAAAATAACATGTCCTAAACAATAACGCTATTTTCATCGCTCTTTTTAATATTCCTATACACGAAAAAAATCTTCGGGCCCCCTCCAGGCCCCCTCCAGACTAATTGCTCAGTTCCGCCAATGGTGCTTGTTTGCACATAGAATTTTGATCGGTGAAGTCAAGTATGCGATGGAATGCGTTAAGGAATATTTATACGAATGGGTGTTTCATTAAATTCAAATTATCTTAGCGATGCGATAGAATTAGACGGGACCGATTAAACATATCTGAGCAGATGAAGCATGTGAAGAGAGTTGGTGAGTTTGGTAGTTGCACTGTGCTATCGGTGGAAGTATAACTGTCCTATGTGCCATATGAACAAGTTTGATTTGATGTACTTTCAGAATGTAACCCCGAGTATAGTTTCACATCATTAAGATAGTAATTCAAAAACATATTTTGATACCAACATCATATTGAAATCAAAACTTGATTTCACTTCACAATTGCAAATATTCATATTATGGTTTCAGTTGTAAACCGAATTTCTCGACTAAAGTCGATTTTCTTCCTTACGTTATATTCCGGTGTGCGGTATGACGTATCAGATGCGCCGTACGTCGCACTGCCGACATTAGGTACAGAGACGAAGTAAATCGATTTTCGCTGTCGATTCGATTTTCAACGAAACCATAATATTAACAATGTGTCACTTCCATAACATGCCCGTATAGCGTGTAAATATAGTTTACCCTTCAATTTGGTTAATTCATTCTACCGTGTACCCACGCTCAAATTAATATATCTCGAGTAATTCATATTATGGGCCTAAAAGCCATTTGTAAACAATGACTGTTAAATGTCGATTTCTCTTGAATCCTAAATCACTCCGTGAAATGAAAGCAGCATCTGGTAGTAGATTGTAAGTTCTACCATATGGAGTACCTGAATATACTAGATTTTTGTGATTCGTGAGAGATTAACGCTTAAAGTCATTGTTTACAAATGGCTTTTCGCTCTAATCATGAATTACTCGAGATATTCTTTATGAGTATTGTTTGCTCACACAGAGAAAAGTTTGATAATCAATTTTCCCATTATTGGGGATTAGGATGACTAGGGCAAAATAATGATTTTCAACTAACTATAATCATATAGAGATATGTAAAGATTTACAAAAGATATAAGATATATACAAAAGATATAAAAAGATACAAAGGATATATAAAGATTTACTATGTTCAAAAATCTAATCTTGTCATATTAAGCAGTTTTTTGTCAACTTGGTTGAACAAGAAAGTTAAATATGTTCAACTTTTGGCAAACCAGTTGAATCCCTTGCGCTGAACTGGCCGGCTTGACGTGCCGCAAGGGCTCAGTAGGGATTCCAGGACCCGAAGCTAAGAGTCAGTTCCATTGTGGTTATATCACATCAATTATTTTTTCCACCATAGCAGCAGCACATCGATATGGTAGATATACTATTCTTTGTAATTTCAGGTCATCCAAGGAACCCCTAAGTATTTTAAAATAATTTTAAATATATTTTGTTTTTTTTTTCGGTGGTTATGATAATTTATCTAAGGTTAATAGTGCATGAGCGGGCCCGTCTACAATGGCAGCAGGATCACAATCTGTAGCTATGTGAATACAATTAAAATTGGTATTGTCATTTTATACTACAACATCCCTCCGCTATTTTATCTATATTCTATACCATTTTCATTGATAAAAAAAAGTAGGAAGCTATATTATATTATATACGACAAATTCTACTCAAAAATGCATTTCCCTTATTCACCAAAACTATATAATTTATAATCATTGCTTTCCTGTTTCCCATTATCATTTATAGATCCAGACCAATAAGAGTTATCGGACTTTTATTTTTTTTGTCTTGTTTTACTTAATCTATGTTTTTGACATTATTCATGCTTATATAACATTTATTTCTCGTAATTGTTTGCTGTTTTCAGCTTTTCCAGGTATATATTTGGTCACCATAGACCAATCCTTCCGGCATCATCACTTGAATTTTTTTTAAAAACCAACCCCGATCATTGCTATCCTATGGGGATACAAAAATTGTTAATTAATAATTGTCAAATCGTTCTTATCTCAGTAGCTCAAACATTTTTGGAAAGCGACATCACACAGATACTACCTTTGACATGGCTTGGTCGAGTTGCGGTAGTCCTGTTCTTTTAAAGTTATGCTGATTTTCCTCAGACGAAGACGATATAAATTTTAAGAAACAAGAACAATACCAATTTCAGCCAGGAATCAAATAGAAACAAAAAGGAAACTATGAAAATTGCGCCATATCATTTAATCTACTTTATATATTTAATTATTCATCACCACGCTTACGTTTTCCTTTCCGTTTCTTCCCATAATAGTTTAAGATACTAACCAAAAATAAACACACCATATTATTTCAATACTAAGAGCATAGTGATAGTGTCGGAAATGGAATACATGGTCTATGACGGGGGATCAGTCCTGGTGAAAAGAATGCCTGGAGATGGACACTGTTTGTTCTCAGCCTTGGTATATCAACAATTTAACTCAAATGTGGGGACAGATGATCATTACGAAAAAGTAATGAATCTTCGACGAAGAGTAGTGGATCATATTCGTAATAACATGGACATTTACCGCGTGTCACTCACTGATACTGTAGAGGAAATGAGACACCTTGGGTTCACATCGAGAGAAAATAAAGTCGATGAATTTCTTCGAAGATTAGCGGAGTCTAACGAATGGGGTGGACAAGAAACTATAGCGTCGGCTGCGGTTATCTTTAATAAAAGAATTGATGTGTATTACGAGGAAGGACCGTTAATCGTTTTCAACAGAGAACTGGCAGCATTTGGAGCTCTAAGAATAGCATATCGGCTTGCAGCAAGAAACTCCAGAAATACAAATCGTAACCATTACGATAGTGTGGTACAAAAATTAAATGTCAACAGAGATATCCGAGAACGCCCGGACGATACAATGGAAGACGTTACTTCAAATCTGCTCCCGCCTCTGGAAAGAATAACCGAGCTCCAAGTGAACGGCTTGCCTAATTGTTCGCAATTGAGTGCCAATCCAATGATGCAATATAGTGGATTTTCAAATAACGAATCTGATCCTACAAAACTCACCATGATCACCTGGAACATCCGTGGATGCTCGGACGAACAAAAACGGAAAGACATTGATAAATACTTTGCTGAATGTGATTATACCATAATTGCACTCCAGGAAACAAGACTGGCAGAGTGTAGTCTCGAAACAAGCAACTTCTTTTGGTTCAATGTAAATAACAAACACAACGGCCGTGATCGCATTGGAGGTGGCACGGCAATATTAGTGGCCAAAAGATGGTACAAAAGCGGACGATTCAAGAAAATAAGTGCGAATTCATGCGCATACTTAGCCGACGTCTTCAATAGGAAAGTGATAATTATATCATCATACGTCAGATCCGACAATGATGGGGGTTGCTCAGAGTTCGGAAACTTATCAAGATACATCTTGGGATTATCAGGAAGTTTGAAACAAAATCTAATCATCATGGATGATTTCAACGCTAGAATCGGATTTTCGGAAATCACAGAAGACGATCGTAAAATCATCGGAAGAAGTTTGTTTCACAACATTTCCAACTCCAATGGATTGGAGCTGAAGAACTTCATGCATGGTCTACGACTTAAGAACCATCTCACATTCAGTAAATCTAGGTCAGTTCACTGGACCTGGACCAACGGAAAATGCCAATCTCAGTTAGATCACATACTTATGTCTGAGATGGGCTTCCTTAAAATTCCTATCATACGGGCGTATTATCACAACGCAATTAAAAATGGTTGTTTGCGTATTCAGTGAAGCGAGGAGTGGCACAGAAACACTTGAAAGCAGCTTGAATATCTCGAAAGTTGTGAAAAAAGTTAAATATGATCTTGAACTATTAAAAATGATGCAGAACAAACAAGATTTCAGGCAAGAATTGATAGAAATCTGGAAAGAGCGAAACAAAACCCAAACCCAAACATTGATGAAGAATGGCGTGGTATTGAATCAGCAGTTACAGAGGCAGCAAACTTAACGCTCAGCCATTCTGGATCTCCGTTGACGCCAAGAAGAAAGCTAGCGTCTCAAAATTTCATAAATCAACGCCGGAGATTACTGGAAGATAAGAATAACCCAGAGCTGAAAAGATGTGTTAAGAAAGCTAGATTAGAAAAGCAGGATGCTTATGAAAGGCATTTCGAAGAAAAAGTGGACACATTTTTGGAAGAAATAGAAAAAGAAAACCCACTAGCCAGAATGAGTAAAACCTTCAGGTTCATCAAACAACATAAAAGAAACTCGCAAAATAAGAAGCGTTCGTTCATTAATATTCAGAAGTGGGAGGAAAAATTCAAAACTTCTGATGACAATGTCCGAATCGAAACAATAATCGAAGATGATGGCAGGAATGCAGGTCCAGAACCGACGCTAGAAGAAGTAAGAAGCATTATTTGGGCCATTAGAAACAACAGCGCATCAGGTCTCGACAACATGCACAACGAATTCTTTAAATACGGTTCCGAAACATTGCTGATGGAAATCACCAAGATGCTGATAAAGGTGTTCAACACCAACGTAGTTCCGAACTCATGGAAGGACACCCTACAGATCCCGATACCAAAATTGCCGAACCCACGAACAGTTGAGGATTATAGATGCATCACGCTGTGTCCTAGCATTTATAAAATATACGCCAAAATTTTGTTGAATCGACTAAAAATGCAGGTAGCCCCACTCCCAGGATACCAGATGGCGATCCAAGCCAAAAGAAGCGCGGCTGATCAAATCTTTGTTCTACGAAGAATACTAGACTAGAGAGATGGCGAAAGGGTTGCCGGACGATAGTAGTTTCTCTAGACTTGAAACAAGCCTTTGACAAAATTGAGATTTCCAAAGCTGCAACTATACTTAAGGATTTAGGGGTATCAAGTGCACTTATCAACAGAATAATAGTTGCCTGTCTCCATGAAACGACATCACTGCAATGGTTTGGGCAGAGAACGAAAATAACAAACAAATCGAGAGGAATCAAACAGGGCTGCCCCTTAAGTCCTCAACTTTTCATTTTAATGCTGCATCATGTGTTAATGTCACTGAATGAATTCATGCCTGAAGTACGATTGCATCATCACTTCGAAATAAAGTTGCCCTGCTTGCTCGGATATGCAAATGACCTCATGTTTCTATGCGATAACGAGGAAGACGTAGAAAAGCTTATACTGATACTAGAACCACTGCTGCTTGTCAATTGGTTTGGAAATAAACACCAAAAAAAACAAAGTTCTTATTCGAGATCCGTTTTTAGTTAAGAACATCGCCCAGGAAACCACTGCAAGATTCGGGAAGTACGAATTATCATTGGTTACTATAATGCGCTACCTAGGAGCCTACATAACTAGCAGCTTGACAAGAGGGGCAACTACTGCGGAAAGGATAAAGAAAGCATACAAAGCATTTTATCACTTGTGTGACTTTCTGAAGAAGCATCCACTCCATTGGGAATCAGTAAGAAAATTATACCATACGCTTATAACACCTGTCGTTACATACTCCATGGAAGTCGCGACAATTCTGAAGAGAAACCGAAACGCACTACGCAAGATGGAGTCGGAAATGATAATAACGCTAAGAGGTCTTAGTGTAGACAAGGAGAACGTCAATGAAGAGCAAGGAAGCGAACAGAGACAACAACAAACGAAAACGATACGCAACATTAGCAGGGAAACAGTAAATGGAGACGGTAATCATGCAGATGAGGAAATCAGTAGAATAGATGTGACATCGGAGGGGACCGCATATTTAGCATCAAATTTGCTTGGAGGTCACACTATTAATAACAAGATTAGAGTTGCCAGATTAAACTACTACGGACACATTTTAAGAAGTGAAAACGAGGGAGTTTTGAAAACGGCATTGGAGCATTTCATAGCACTTCCCAAAAAGCGTGGTAGACCGGCATATACATGGCGAACGACTATTAGACAGGACATTGAAAGAAGCGGAATAAATGTACAAGCTTGGCAAGAAGCAAGCATGGATAAACAAAAGTTAAAAGAGATGACGCAAGAACTATTCAACAATTTGGTAGAGTCCGAATATGAACTAAGTGACGACGAATCTGACAGAGATAGTGTAGGCAGTTCCCTTGTTCCATCGGAATTTAATGGCTTCAGTGACATCGAGGATATTTTCTTTGATGATGAAAACCAGCCCCACCATGACGAAAACACATCACAATAAATGCACTACCAAAATCCAAACTAATTGCAAACATCTGACCCCTTAATAACAACTAATAGTAATAACAACAGTGTTGGTAAGTAATTCATTTAAAATTTAACAATTTAACTACATACACATCATACATACAAACATAACTATATATTTAAAAAAACGCCCACAAACATCCACGTCCAACAGAGAAGCTTATGTTCCCGATGAGTCTAACGTCAAATTTTTTGTTCCATCTGGGAGCGTAGAATAAGGGAGATAGCTATTACATTGTCACACCTGTACTATATGAAATTGTGCAGATACCAAAAACTACACTGACACGAATATCACTAACAACGTAATGACACGGACAAAGTACAAAAACAACACGGACTTTAACAAATACCTGGACAACAAAACGCGAACACTGACTGATACTGAATCCCAAAAATTTTCAAGAAGATTATGTGAGCTGATTTCGAAAGCCCGGTGTTTATTTGGTCACCATAGACTAATCCTTCCGGCATAATCACTTGAGAATTTTCAAAAACCAACCCCGATCATTGCAATCCTATGGGGATAAAAAAAAAAAAAACTTTTGACAAACCAGTTGAATCTCCTCACTTGCTTCCACTCAGTTGCCCCATTTAAACGCCACATTATAGTTAACTATGGTTAACGAGTTCGAAGACTGAAATATAATAGTGATCACATACATATTACGTACATAACAGCACGACAGCGTAGTTTTAGAATGCTTATCTCAGTAAAAAATGAAGGAAACGGTTAATGTCAAATCGCAATCACAGCAACAACTGAATTAGTTCCGTTAGCATAAATCAAAAACATCATCTTGTCTGACCTACTTAACAATGGAAGTGACCAACACCAGGTTGACAAGTATGATTTAAATTCGGTTCCTTTTCCAATGTTGTTGTGTTAGGGCCAAAAAATCAATTTTTCTTAAAAACCGTGAAAAACTAGCTACAAAAGAGCAGGTTGATATGTGTTTGTCCCAACCATATGCCAGCAATATAATATTGCGAACGTATTTGTTGCCAACTAAGATCAAAAATAAAATATAGTGGTTTATTTTCAGTGCGTGAATTGAGGATTATTTTCAAGCCAAAATTTTATCTAATTGGATCAATGTATCTCTACTTCGTAATATTTGAAAATCACTATGATAATCAATAATAATAATTCCTAGCCGTAAATCTCGCTTTCTTTCCATAGACGATCTTTCTCCTATCCAGCTCAAGTTGCAGCAAACCATAGTTGCTTTTGTCATGACATTCGTAGCTGGCAACAAGTCGAAGTTGCGGCGAGTTGTTCGGAAATCGTTTTCATAGTTAGGGCCTCAGTTAACAATTTGTGATTCGTTTCAATTTGTGTGCTGAGTACTTTTGGAATATTACACTAGGTAAAACTAGTGATCCTCAGAGTACAGAGATATGCGGAAGCGGCCATGTTGAGCCAATCGAGCAGCGAGAACTGTCAAAATTTGAGCCAAACGAGCATGTTTACTGTTTGCTGAAATGTTTCGATTGCTAAGTATTGAAATGGAGTTAAAATAAATGGTTTATATTTATTACGCTTCAAAAATCAAAAATGAATCATTCGTATTCAGCTGAACTCGTGGTGTAATAATAACAAAATATTTCACTATTATCTGTGTTCGATAATGTTGCTTGTGTTGCTGAAATTCTTTTTTTTGGGATTTGTACAGAAGACCGTTTTTCATTTTAGTCAAATAATTTCACTGGTGCCGTGTTGTCAATATTTTGAAGAGAATTCTGCTCCAGTGTCTCGCAGTGATCGCTTCCCTCATAGCCGTTCAATAATGAAATCGCCTAAGTCTGAAGTCAACATTAGGAATCACCTACATACTCATTCAAGTCTGCAATAGTAATCATCAGAGTATTCGGAAAGTTACTAGTCGTCCATAAGACAGTGCCAACCCGCTTCCAGTCTTGTCTCGATTTTGTAATGTACATATACGGTGATACATTGATGTACACCAACAATATTCAAGCTTATGTTGACGCAATTCGATAATTTAACACCTCCGCGGTTTGTGCAAAACTTTGCAATACACTTCATAGTTGATAGTTTTTTAAATATATAATAAACAAATTACTTGTACGTTATAAATGTGAACAATAAAAGCTAACAACGACGAAGTCACGCACAAAGCTGTAACATTTTACTCTGCGGAAGTGTTAGCAGCTTTTGTGAACAAAACGAACACCGTTGCCAAACCGTCGGATTGAATTTCCGCATATCTCTGTACTCTGAGGATCACTAGGTAAAACGAAAGCTGAATAGCTTAGTTTGAGCGTGTGCATTTAGTAGTTGCCGCGCTTCTCACTTATGGCGCCACAAGCGTAAAAAAGGGTAGCGTGAAAAAAAAGTGAAATGACTTATAATGTTAATACATATAGTATATTTGACAATTGGCAAATTTGATATAAAATTTAGTTTTCATCTTGCTGTAATCTTGCGTTCTATTTTCTTTGAGAAAAGTAGTTTTGTTGTCATTGTATTGACAGATCATCAAATGGAATTCTCATTTTGCTATCAACGGGAAAAGATGTACAACAAAATGACTTTTCAATTTGCTCTCGCTGATAGCAGGATCAGTTTTAAATTTTATATAACAGGAATAAATGTTTGCTATCAATTTTGATCTTCTAACCGCTAAAAAGACCAAAACGACAGCAACCTGAGTAATCATTATCGGCAACATCACAACATCATATTTAGTTTTCTATTTGATCTCATAGTCTACTCGAAACACTGGTCGACAGAGATTGACGCATTTTTCATAAATTTCTCAGACTTGAACAAACAACATTACAAAAAATAGTGTGTCGAGTCGACTTCATCAGAAAAATGTATGACCGCTGAAAGGCAGCATATTTTAACAAAAAAAGGAAAGTACAGTAAACCCCCCGATATGCGCATCAAAGCTCTCAGGATGGTGAACTTAAAAATTCAAAATTATCTCACTACGCGGCGCTAGTATGCATGTAATCTTACTTTATAAGCTGAATATCGAGATCCTTGACATATACCAATTCACTGCAGAACTTCCCTGAAGTTCTCTGCAAAACTTCTCTGAAGTTCTCTGCAGAACTTCCCTGTAGTTCTGTGGAGACCTTCTTTGGAAATCACGAGAAAGTCATGAAAAAACCGGTACTGGACTCGCGTTATAGCACTGGCGTCGTTTGACGGACATTTTTGCATAAATAGTGAAATATTTGGAAAGGTTTAGCACGCGCGGGAGTAAACCTATTGGGCAACAACTAGTACCGGATTAATGCGCAGAATGTTGTGCTTTTAGTGGGGGTTAAAGTTGCAAAAATCGGTAATGGTTCACTGGTGGAAAACCTTGTTGGCCGCGAGCTATACAGTATTGGGTAAACATGGTGGGTCTGGATCGGCATCATTTAGATAACCCGGATACCTTGAAGGCAGCAGAACGCTAACGAGTCGGACCCCGAGAAGGACACTTGAGAGGTGGTAAGTGCTCTCTAATACGTGGAGTGAAACACGTTATTGTAACTAGAAAATGAGAAGAAAGATTAGTAATTTCCATTTAATAACTACTACTTTCATTGCTGATCTGGACAGATACGCGTATTTCGTCTACAATGTGCAGACTTCTCCAGTATTGTGTACTAATACTCGACTCACGACACTGAAGTAGTCTGCACATTGCAGACGAAATACGCGTACCTGTTAAGATAAGCAATAACGGTAGTTGGAATTAAATGGAAATTACTTATCAATCTTCTCATTTTCTAGTTACAGGTATTCCACTAAACAGCTCACTGTTTCCAGAATGCAGGTTATTATAAGCCATTCTGTCCCTATATACATAGAAACAAACACGTTCCCGAAAATGAAAACGGACCGTGAAGTAAAGGGCGATACGGTCAAAATTTGGTCAATATCAACTTGACGTATTTCTTTCAATTTTGCATTTAAAAAACCTGAACACCCCTCATTTTGAAGGTGTGTGTGTGTAGAATGTTGCTCCTATTTTGATTTTGGAATTCACTCTTCAGTTGTCAAAATGCCGTCCAAGCAAGAAGAGCAGCGTATGAAAATTTTGCTCGCGCATCGCGAAAATCCGAGCTACTCGCACGCAAAGTTGGCAAAATCGCTAAAAGTTGCCAAATCAACCGTTACAAATGTAATTAAAGTGTTTGGGAACGTTTGTCGACAGCCAGGAAGTCTGGATCGGGGGAAATCGAAAACCGGAAGCCGCTGAGACGACAAAGAGAGTTGCCGGTAGTTTCAAGCGAAACCCTAACCCATCTCTCCGAGATGCCGCAACAAGCTGGGTGTATCGTCTACAACCTGCATCGAGCCAAAAACGAGCCGGACTATCGACTTACAAGAAGGTAGTGACTCCAAATCGCGATGATAAACAAAATACGACGGCCAAAGCGCGATCCCGGAGGCTGTACACGACGATGCTGACGAAGTTTGACTGCGTGGTAATGGACGACGAAACCTACGTCAAAGCCGACTACAAGCAGCTTCCGGGACAGGAGTTTTATACGGCAAAAGGAAGGGAAAGGTAGCAGATATTTTCAAGCACACGAAACTGTCAAAGTTCGCAAAGAAATATCTGGTTTGGCAAGCCATCTGTACCTGTGGCTTGAAAAGCAGCATTTTCATAGCTTCCGGACCGTCAACCAAGAAATTTACGTGAAAGAGTGTTTGAATAAACGTCTGCTGCCTTTCCTGAAGAAACACGGTTGTTCCGTACTGTTTTGGCCGGATTTGGCATCTTGCCATTACGGTAAAAAGGCCATGGAGTGGTACGCCGCCAACAACGTGCAGGTGGTTCCCAAGGACAAGAACCCTCCCAACACGCCAGAGCTCCGCCCAATTGAGAAATACTGGGCTATTGTCGAGCGGAACCTAAAGAAGACCAAAAAAACTGCTAAGGACGAGCAGCAGTTCAAGGCAAACTGGCTTTCTGCGGCGAAGAAGGTGGACAAGGTGGCTGTACAAAATCTGATGGCAGGGGTCAAGCGTAATGCCCGGCAATTCGGATTTGGAAAAGCGGAAGCCTAACTGAATATTTTTCCTGAATTTTATACTAATTGAACTTGAAAAAGAAATTTAATTTGATTTTTTAAATAAACGATTTCACCGATTTACACGCGTTTTCCCTTGACCAAATTTTGACCGTATCACCCTTTAGTTCACGTTTTCAGGATTTTTACCTTTAAACCCGATTTAGTTCATGATTACGTGATCCAGTTCAAGGTGTATTTTTGCTTGTTCTCGAATTCATGACTGCAGTTCGCGGATCTGGGCACGGATTTTTTGCCGTATAACTTTATACTGAACCTACTTAAAATATAATCTAATCTTATTATGAATTATATAATTGATCAGAACCACTTATCAAGGTAAATCTTGATCCATCGACCCCTACCCTACTAACGTAGTAAAAACCTCCTTCCTGTGACCTTTATGGCGGTGCAGGGGTAAGCACGGTTCCTGAACAACAAAGGTCATACTAACTTTCCTTCCCTATTCCCACCTTATTGCAAGGACGTGGCCGGCACCGTTATTGATTATTAAAGAAATTGAGTCACTGGAACGTGTACAGTGAGAATGGTCGGTCCCTCCCAGCTCCCAATTAGTTGACTCATTAATCAATTTCACTGATTCTAATCAATTACAGTGTAGCAACCATTAATACGTGCGTCAGTCAAGGTAAGCTTAACTGTACATAAGTTGAAATATTGTGATGATGTAAGGGACACGATACCAGCAATAGTGAATATTATATAGCAGTATTGGAGCATTTGAGGGACGAAATAGCGGAAAAACGGCCCCATGTGAAAAAGTATTGTTTCATTAAGACAACGCACCGGCAACAAAAGGCAATCAAAATATTGACACTACAACATGAATTGAATTCCGAATTGCTTGAATATATCCCGTATTCTTCAGATTTTGCTCCCTTGTTCCAGGCAGGGAACCAGGCACACAACCCTGACCCTGACCTCAAAAAATGCACACCGGTTAGAAATTTTGTACAAACCAAAAGGTTATCGTTTAAACTGCGGCAAACGAAACATTATTTTGGTTTTATTGGTTCTGGTTATCAAGTTGCTTATGGTTTCTATTAGATGAAATGAATTCAAACAAAATAAACAGTTCAAATCGTCTTAAACTTTTGATGACCCTTGGCCCCTAGAAAGCGAAACAATCTACAGCCGAAGAACGTTATCTAACACGATCGTCCAGATTTAGAGGCAAGATTGTATGGTATAGCCATGAAAGACGTCCGTCAATTGGCTGATGAGATGGAGGCAGGATGGAGAAGAACGGGTTAAAGAACTGCTACAACCACAAACGAAAATGGCTGGAAGATACTGGCTGGAGAGATTTCTGAGGAGGGACCTAGACGTAGAATTCCGAAAGCCGGAAGCAAATTTCCACTGCTCGAGCTAGGGGTTTCAATAAACCCTTAGTCAATGCGATCTACGGCGTCTTACGAGATACTTTGGACGCAAAGAAATTCCCCGCATATATAATCAGCACAGTAAATATTCTAATATTTTTACTAATTGTTTGACTTTGCGTCTAGGCCCTCTGAGAAGATGAAGTCCGCTGCCAAGAACTAAAACAAGCAGGTTAGATCTATTACCTCTGGTGAAAGAGGTATATTGTCCGATCAGTGATTTACATGTCCGCAACTGGTCAACATCTGCCACCCTACACACTCAGATTATTTTACAGAAATCTGTAAAATTTTACCGAATTCTTAGCAATTTAACGGATTTAGGTGAAATTGTTCGATTACCTGTAAAAAAATTACCGCAATTTGTAAAATTTTACCGAAATCCGTTAAATCGGATTACCGAACGTTCAGCTGTTGAGAACTCGGTAAAATTTTACAGATTTTTCCATTTTTAGTTGTCATAGTTATCTAAAGCCTGTCCACGTTAAATTTCGAGCACTTTTTTTCACTGTAGATTTTGAATTATTTCACGGATGGCTGAGACGTTTCTCTCATATGTCAGATGAAACTTGTTGCATTTAGTAAAATGGCGTCAAATCGAGTGGAAGTGCGCAAACGTATTTTGCACGAACGGCAGAAAAATTCGAACTTACCGGTATGCGATCTTGCCAAGAAACAAAAACCACCGAAAAGTCCTGTGTTTTGTGTTTGAAAATCAGTTGACCAGCGCTTGGCTGTGGATTGGAAAGTTGGAAATAGAACAAATCGAAAAGTATGCTCCCAACAAATGGACAAGAAGGTGAGAAAAATCCCAATATTTCTGTGCGAAATGTGGCTCGTAAAGTTAGGAAGTCAATATCATACGTACAAAAAGTGAAGCAGAGGCTAGTATTAAAGGCGTACAAAGTGCAAAAGGTTCCCAACCGTGATCACATGCAAAATCTCTCTGCAAAAAGTCGTGCTAAGGAGCTTTACACCAATTGTTTGCAAACATTTTTCTCGTATCACAATGGACGACGAAACATACGTACTCGAAGGCTTTAAACAGCTTCCGGGTCTGGCAGTTGATACCACAATGCAAAGGAACGCCATTGTCGAGCATTTCCGGACAAAGAAGGCGAATTCCCGAAGAAGTATTTGGTCTGGCAGGTCATATGTAGTTGTGGTCGAAAATCTAAAAGTTTCGTCACTACTGGCATTATCAATAACGATATGTACGAGAAAGAATGTGTGCAAAAGCGGTTAATATTTATCATGCGGTTTATCAGAAACCAAGTCTTTTCAGCTCTGTTTTGTCCTAATTTGGCCTCTTGTCTTTATGCGAAATCCGTCCTGGAATGGTATTAGGTGCAAGCGGTCAAATATGTGCCAAAAACAGCCAATCCACCAAACTGTCCAGAACTTTGCTTAATAAGTATTGGGCATTAGTTAAGCAAACTCTTCCGAAACTGAAGAAAGCAAATGGCCCTATGATTTCCAGAGCAGATGGAGAATCGTCACGGCGCGTACACACTCAATTTACTTCGGCAAGATTTCCAACAGCCGATCAACTCGGCAGTCACTTTTGCTGAAATTTCTGTAAAATTTTCATTTGTTAGTGATTTTCGGCAAAGTTTTAATTTGCTAGAATCTCGTTAATTTATTCGACGAGTCTTAGTAAACTGAAATGCCGAAACAATCGGCTGTTGGATTCTCGGCGAAAAAACTAAGTGTGTATCTGAGGATACCGTACGGAACCTGATGGCGGTTTGTAACACAGAAAGTTCGAGAATTTTACAGAGAGAAGAATTAACATCCTAATCAACTGTTTCTGAATATAAATAACTCTATTATTGTGAAATAAATCGGTTCGGTTGAATCATGTGTATTTTTTTTGCTGCTTTTATTTTGGTGTCCGAAATTTATCGTGGACAGGCTTTAAGTATAAAGACACTTCCTACGGGACAATATTTGGAATGGACGATGAAAAATCGAACTATTTAATATTAATTAGCGGACATCTTCGTGAAGTGTTAGGGTGATATTCGTTTGAGTGATACTATTAAGAATATTTGTGAAGCATTTGAGTCCCAAGTACCGATGTATTCAACTTTTAAAAATATAACTAATTAGGAAATGTTCCTATATTAATCTCATCACTCGCAGTTCATCCCGATGCCTGAGATAAACAGTTTGTGATGTTTGTCTTTATCGTTAAAAGTGGGCAATAATTATTACGTAAAGGAACCAATCCACCTAGTTACTCTCTTGTATCTTGATTCGCCGTCGGATGAAAATAGGAACATAATATTAATAAGGAAACAGTTACCAAAATACTCGGAAACCTTATTTTTAAAGTGGGTTCCTCTCGTACCGACGAAGCTATTATGCATCCCAAGTGAACACGAGCCCGCCCCTTCTATTTAGCTAGCTCATAGCAGCAATCATGCTCCCAAACAGGGAATGTACCAAAATAGCTGATAATTGCTTGGTAAATGCGTTAAATCCATAGCAGTACCAAACCGAGCCGCAAGGCAGCCCTCGGCACCTGCCCCATCGAAACGGAACGGATGAGCAAAACGACGAAGCAAAAGCGTAAACGAGCAGCTCGGCAAACTTGGTCGAAAATGGCTAGAACAATTACACTCACTTTCGAAAGCGTGTATGTCTAATTGAAGAACAAATACAATTGAAATTAATCGCTAACCGGAACGGCAGCGACCTTTCGGGTGACCGGTGGATCAAAACGTTTTCGGAAAATATAAAAACAAAATCCCACACAAATGGATGTCGTATTCTGAGTTCCAACATTCCATACTAAAAAGTCAACAACCTTCGTTCAATCACAACCTACCAGTTATCAACTAGCGTCACCAGAAGTT
Source organism: Aedes japonicus (assembly GCA_034211315.2). NCBI lineage: Eukaryota > Metazoa > Arthropoda > Insecta > Diptera > Culicidae > Aedes > Aedes japonicus. The sequence goes on along the minus strand of JASCZW010010214.1, from coordinate 17,546 downwards.
CGGCTTCGAAAATCGCAAGGCAGCCGAATTGAGGAGAAATTTCCCTTTGCCAAAGTCCCCCCAGAACCAACCTGTTCTTTCCCGGAGAAAATCAACAACCTAAGCGCTCATGTTCGATTAAATTCCCCCCCTGCAAATGCCACCCTACCAAACGTTCCACCCCGTTAACCTGCCCCACGCACCAGTTCGGTTCTCTCCTTTTCGGTTGATTGATTATTGTTATTTTCGAATACATACCTCCATCGACAATAAGGTCCAATGTTTTGAAACCATAGAACCCGTGCCGTTGTGACAGCACAGCCTACCTCGTCGATATACTCACGAGCGCGCGCTTATACAAGAATTGCCTGTTATTGGATCAGTTGCTTTGGTGCTCGCTCGCGCTATTATTGGCTAAGCGTTCGGTTCCTCGCGCACGTATGTCATCCATTATTATCACCCCCGGTACAGTAGCCCAGTGACTGGCTCGTCGTCGTCGTCGTCGTCATCGGCGTTGTCGGTAAATATGGGCCACACGGCCCAGACCAAACCAGCTGAAGCTGGGCAGATGAGCGAAATCTTGTCATTGTGTTTTTCGCAGTTGGCCAATGTCGTCACTACCGACGCCAATCGATGGCGCAATTCACACGAACCAGATGGTTTCTGTCATTTGGTCGGTAACTGTAATGGGTGAAAAATAAGGGAAATGTTTAAAATAAAATCTTGCTGGTGTTTTCACATTTCTGTGCTTAAAGATTTTCTATAGAAAATACGTAGTTTTTATAAGAACTATTTTTTCTCCAAAAGACGTATTTGTTTCCTCTGCGTCATTTTCAAACTCGTGAAAAATCGTAAATTAACAATTTGAGAAGTACTTATTGACGTGGTGCTACAAGTGCTTTTCGCTGTGATTTATTGTTTCATACTTGGCTGCTGATTTGACCGAACATTTTTGAAAATGACTATTTTCTAATTGTGAATCTCCAAAAATTTGAAGTTGCATAAATCAAGCGGTAAAACTGACGAAACATTTCAAGCAAAACAATGCATTAGGTCCTAAGTACATTGAGAGACTCTCTTTGTCGACTTTCTCTTTGGTTAATAGCTTGTCAATTAAACGATTTGCTGACGATTTCGACGTATTGGATCCGTAATCATACTTACTACTACCGTCCTGTAAGTTCAGAATAGTTGAACATGTTCTTACATAGCCGTAGGAACGCAAAGAGAAAGTCGATAAAGAGAGTCTCTCAATGTACTTAGGACCTAATGCATTGTTTTGCTTGATTTGAGAATTCAATAACAGATTGAAGAATTGGGCACTCGAGTGTTCCGATCAAAATTTGGTCTAACAGTAATGTGTGTCAGTCGATCAAAGTTTTTATTAAGTCAAATTCTTTTTTCAAGTTCAGTTAAAACAGAATACAGGAGAAATATTCAGCTAAGCTTGCTTTTTACCAAATGCGAACTGCCGGGTATTTTGTTCAACACTAGCCTTAAGATTTTGTACAGTCTCCTTGTCCATTTTATTAGCCGCAGAACGCCAGTTTGCCTTGAACTGTTTCTCGCTCACAACAACTTCTAGAGTGTTCTTAAGGTTCCGCTTGACGATGGTCCAACATTGTTCGATTGGGCGGAGCTCTGGCGTATTGGAGGGTTCTTGTCGTTGGACTTGAACGTTATTGGCAACATACCACTCCATGGCCTTTTTTTCCGTTATGGCAAGATGCCAAATACGGCCAACATAGAACTTCAGAAATGGCAGTAGACGTTTTTGTAGGCACTCGCTCAGATAAATTTCCTGGTTGGCGGTTCCGGTCGCAATGTAAACGTTGCTCTTCAAGCCACAGGTGCAGATAGCCTGCCACACCAGATATTTCTTCGCGAACTTTTAAAGTTTAATGTGCTTGAAAATATCTGCCATCTTTCCCCGTCTGGTTGCCGTAAAAAAATCCTATCCAGGAAGCTGTTTAAAGTCTGCCTTGACATAAGTTTCATCGTCCTGTACCACGCAATCAAACTTCGTCAGCATCGTCGTGTTCAACTTTCGCGATTGTGCTTTGGCTGACGTGTTTTGTCTATCGTCGCAATTTGGAGTCACCACTTTCTTGTAAGTCGACAGTCCAGCTCGTTTTTAAGCTCTATCCACGGTTAAAGGCGCCACTCCCAGCTTCTCTGCGGCATCTCCGACTGAGAGGTTGGGGTTCCGCTCGAAACAGCGGGCAACTCTTTTTGTCGTTGGTGTTGTCTCCGGCTTTCGATTTCCCCCCGATCCAGCGTTCCTGGCTGTCGACAAACGTTCACTGAACACTTTTAATACGTTGGTAACAGTTGATTTAGCCACATTCAACATTTTTTTTAACTTGGCGTGAGAGTAGTTTTGATTTCCGCCATGCACGTGCAAAATTTTAATGCGTTGCTTCTCTTCCTTCAACGACATTTTGATAACTGAAGTGCTAATTTCAAAATCAAAATAGAGGCATGATGCTGCACGCACTCATCTTCAAAATGAGGGGTGTGCTAATTTTTTAATGCACGATGAAAGGAAATGCGTCAAATTTAAGTCGACCTAATTTTGATCGAAACACCTTTTGCAAGCTGGAAGACGATTCTTATGGCAATGAAAATCATGACGCTGTCACGTTCGATAGCTGGAGTTGGACGTAACCAGGATGTGAATTACCGGATTTAGTGTAGTTTTAGTTGCATCCGACGAATGCCATTGGGAAGGGCTCATTGAGCCGGCCAATGACCGCAAACGTGGAAGTACCCACCGCAATCATCAACCTTAGTAGCACATAAGTTGCAAATCGGTTATATGTACTGCGTTGTAGCTGATCTAAGCCACGTTCAAGTTGCTGCAATCAATTTTGATCGATCTGTGTTGCTTGGGAAAGGTTATCCGACATTTACTTTTTCCGGTCGAGGAAACGTTTCTGATTGTTTGTGAGAATTCGGATCGTAATTAGTTTGGTAAGCTATAATCAAGGTAAATAATTATTTGTTTCAATGGTAGAAAGTAGTTAGGCTGTGTAGACATGTGAGCCGATCTATTTTAATCGGCGGCGTATATGGTATTTTCAAACGGCGGCGGCTACGCCACGTTCTTGGCGTTCTTGACGGCGGTCCTATCGGTAAAATTTGTTCGTCTTTAATTTTTCTTCATATTGATATAAAGTGGGATACCTTTGCGCTGAACTGGCCGGCTTGACGTGCCGCAAGGGCTCAGTAGGGATTCTTTTTCCTGAAGCTAAGAGTTTAGTTTTTAATACCTAATATCTATAAATTTAAAAATCTAAGAATCAAAAAATCTAAAAATTTAAAATCTATAAATCTAAAAATCTAAAAATTTAATATCTATTTATTTTTTAATCTATGAATCTAAAAATCTAAAAATCTAACAATATAAAAATTTAAATATCTGTTTTTTTTAATCTATGAATCTAAAAATCTTAAAATCTTAAAGTCTAAATATCTAAAAATCTAAATATCTTAATATCTAAATATCTAAATATCTAAATATCTAAATATCAAAATCAAAAAATCTAAACATTTAAAAATCTACAAATCTCAAATCTAAAATCTAAATATCTAAATATCTAAAAATCTAAATTCAAAATATCTAAAAATCTAAATATCAAAATTTCTAAAAATCTGAAAATCTAAGAATCTGAAAATCTAAGTATCTAAAAATCTAAAAATTTAAAAATCTTAAAATCTAAAAATCTTAAGATCTTAAAATCTTAAAATCGAAAAATCTTAAAATCTGCGGGGTAGGTTGTGGCACGGACAAGTCCGCCACCTCAACAAGCAAAAGATGACGTATGGAAAGCGCTCATGTTCACTGATGGCTTGTGATAGTTATTCTAGCGATATATTGTGTGCACTCTGTTTTGATGCGCACATGGGGAAGGAACTCTCTCCTTTTTTGGGTTTGTTTTGATAACTACTACGATCACGTATCCACTATGCACTGATTTACTGATTCAGCGGTTAGCCAAGTTATTTGATTTGGGGTTTGTCATGTTCAAATAAGCAAAAAAATGTTTTCAGACGATGGTTTTGTTCGACAAATGTTTTGTTCTTTTTGTCTTTCGGTGATATTAGTGTCGATATCTAGACACAATTTTTATTAGGGCCTAACTGACAAACGTAAACAATGGCTTTTTCCGCAAGTTTCTTGTAATTGAAAACTCACCTAATCAATCAACCACGGTCATTTCGAAGAAGAAGAGTTCACTTATCTAGTAGAATTGAAGGCTTACACAGATAAAAAGAAACATTGAATTGCGTTATGTTATGCACATAAAGAGAATGCTAGATTTGCCAGAAAATAATAGGATATTTCGTGTGAATTTTAGCCAGATAACGCATGAATCTAGCCTGTTGCATGAAAGATTCCAAATATTGTTGTATGGCACATGAAAAGTTGCAAATAATTTCGTTGTTTACGCCTTCTTCAGCTTGGATTTAAACGAGGGGATATTTTACACGCTTGTTAAAATTAAGTATTTTTTTTCTGTGTACATGGGTAGCCTTTGTGCGATGAGAATTTTACGGAAGAAACCATTGTTTACGTTTGTCAGTTAGGCCCTAATAAAGAATCTTTGTCGATATATTAAATTTAATAAACACCCCTTATTTATACAGTCTTGAATGTTCAATGTAGAAATCTGGTATGTCCAATCACTGTCAATTTACACTGATCGTTAAAGATGGTTTGTGACTTTCTCACGCCTAAAAAAATGCTATCAAGTTGTGGAAATAAACTCTATTTGTTTTAGACTACGAGCGATCACACTACGAGCTATATCACTTGATATAGCGAATCTTGATATGAACCGTCAGATGCATTATTTCAAGTGAAAATTAAATGTACGAACATTGATATGAAGCTAGTCTATATCAAGTGATATAGCTCGTAATCTGGATGGGACATTACATTTTGTTTTATTTTTGACTAAATTATGTCATAACATTAAACAAATTTACCGATTCGTTAAATATGAAGAAAATATGAAAGTTTGAAGGTAGCCTTTGCCCAACCATATATAATACATTAACTAAGCATAGATTCGCCAGTATTCACTACAATATTTAGTTTATTTCTCAATTATTGGTAGCCTCATATCTCGGAATATGTTTTTGCTGGATTTTAATCCCTGTTCATTTTAAATGTGGTGGGATATTTTATTTTCCGTGTCAAAATTACGTCAATCTCAGTCCTTTGAAATTATATGAGAACAAAATGCTTGAGCAAAATTCCCGAGGGGGTAGGCTACCTTAACCATTTTTAATTTCAGGACAGTTTTGAGTCGGAGTTTTGAGTTTTTGTTTTGATTCGATTAGACATACATTGCAAAACACTTTGTCAGGATGCAGATGATGTGTACACACTAAGAAATTATTAATTTTACACGTGACGTAATTCATGTTTGTAAAAAGTCGGGGAACGTAAAGAAAGATTTCGTGTAAAATTATGTCTCTTGTAACTGACACATACGCAATTCGACGAAATATGTGTTTGATTGAATTTATTTTCTCATCTCTTTGAACTCATTCTTATGTGCTAAAGGACGCTTGCATGTGTCGGTCTCAGGGGACAGAAATTTACATGCCATTTTGGTAGTGTGTAGATACATTTTTGACATGTTTTAGTGCGCCAAAATTGCCAACCGTCGAAACACGAAAAGGTACACTGAATTTTCACAAATTGCCCGGCGGCGCGGGCAAAAAATGGAACGGCGCGCCGGTCGAAAATAGTGGCGGTGGCGGTGCTATAAAACTGTAGGCGTCGGGGCGTGGCGGGTCGGCGCACAGATCTTAGGCTGTGTACCAGTTCGCGAAGTAATTTTAATTATTACTTACACTTGACCAGACACTTAAACTTGGTAACCAGCCTTAGTGTAGGGTTCTACTGTTCTTCCTTAATTCTCATACCTTGGACAGCAGAGAGAGAGAGAGAGAGAGAGAGAGAAGAAAGAGAGAGAGAGAGATTTTGCCCTGGAAGATAAATCGTAAGAACATTTTAATAATATGTGTCCTCCGGCTCAAGACCAGCTGCGGTGCTTCGACATGCTCTTCACCAGGTTCCGTAAGTGCTGTAGATCAAGCTCTTCTCAGGCGCGCTTCAGGGCTTCAAAATGGTTGAATTTATTGGTCTGGTTTTACCCTGGCATCTAGAATCGCCCCCAAATTCTCGATGGGGTTGAACTCCGAGCTTTGTGGAGGCCATTCCAGCGGTTTAATCCGACAAGACCGCAACAAAGACTTGACAGCATTCTTCGGGTCGTTGTCCAGCTGAAATACAAACTTCACTTCAAGACACGTCTGAATCAGCGAAACCTCCAGATTTTCAAGCAGGATGTTGATGTTGGAATCTGCCGTCATTATCCCGTCGATTTTCACGAGGTTATCCACTCCACTCCACGAAAACACTCCCAGACCATCACATTTCCTCTTCCGTGCTTAACCATGCCTTGGATGTGGCGCTCCTGAAGCTCCTCACCCGATCTGCACAACACACGAGCACGCCGCTTTCGATTAAAAAGTTCTTTTGTTTCGTCCGTCCAGGGAACCGTTTTCCTTTACTCTAGGGACTTATAAGCATGCTCAATAGCAAACCTGAGCCATTTGGCTTTGTTTGCCATGCTGTTAAATGGGCACTTTCGAGCAACTTTGTTAATATGCCCCTGTGCTACACGACGGGGACAAACAGTTCGACCAGAAACTGATAGCTGAAATGTTTCCTGGACCTCACGGACAGTTACTTTTGAGTATTTCTTGACTTCGCGCATGATTTTGGTGTCCGTTCCTGTATCCGGTTTGCGCTTCCTGCCACTGCCTGAGCGATCCACCACTGATCCGAACGTTTTTTGTTCCAGTAGAATTTTCCTAAGCACTGCCTTGTAAAGGTCGGTACAGTGTTCGAAAGAAATCTCTTTTTCTATTCCAAACCGTTCACTGAAACAGCAAAATTAAATATTCGAAAAGAAATTTCGGCAGCAGTATCCACCTGAAAAGAACGAAAAATAAAATTGCAATTTGTAAGGTTTCCACGCAAACTAATGGGAGCTGTGAAAATTCTGCTTGGTAATATTGAACAAAATTCCGTAACCTTCTCTACTTTTTAAGTCTATACTGGCCTTAAAACTGTACTTCCTAGCGACAGGCCGGTGCAATTCACCGTTTTGCACATCACGAACCACAAATTTTGGGATACACAAGGGAATTGCTTTCGAAATCACTATGTTCTCCATATTTTCAACTGAATCAAACGCGATTACGTGTACAAATGCACCAGGTGAAGCCGTTTGCTTCAAAATATGTCAAATATCAAAACATAAACAATTGAGGGGTCTTTCGACGGAAAGTTATCGACTTATGAAGAGGGCACTTTTTTGTCACAATTTTTTTTAAATACAAATTGATTTTTTAGTTCTTTAAGTTGAACTCTTTTATATTATTATTCCATAAGATAAACTTGAAAAGAATATAAAAAATAAGGTATCAAAAAAGACTACAATGTGTTTACTTTAATTTGAACCAAATAAATAAGAGAGAGAAAATCAAGTAAGAAGCAATATTATTATTGTGTTAGGGCATCTGCAATCCTGATGGATAGTTTGATATAAAATTGATCCATTTCAAAAATTTAGATCTTTTTATTATAGATCTAAATAAGAAATACTGCACCGCTTATGTATTTACTTTGATCTATATGCAGAAAAGTAAATGGCAACCCGGTTAAACGAAACGTCATTCCAAAAGAATACACAACGGCAGCTCAGTTTTAATTTTCTCCTGTTTTCCAGAATCGTTGGACCGAAGTTAATAGATGTGCGAACGAATCAGCCGCATTCGGTCGTGATGGAGCATCGAGAACAACTTTGTATTGCACGTTCCCAATCGCTTCGATGATGATTCTGGATTGCCACTTCCAGCTGGTGTTGTTTCAGTGTACCTTTGCGAATACCGGTAACCCTGTTGCAATTCTTTGTGCTTGGTAAGCCTTGGTTGCAACTGGTGGGTGTTGCAGTACATTTGAAGATCAGCATCAGCAGATCCAATGTCCGTATTTTTCTTCCATTCAATACTTCAAAAGGAGACTTATCATCGAGCAGTTTGGATGGAGTGGCTCGATACACCACTCAATCCAATGTGCAGGAGATACTGGAAATCCTTCTCCCTCTTGGATTTTTCGGAATGACCTCTTGAGCGTGTCGACGAACCTTTCCGCTTGGCCATTTGATTGCGGATAAAATGGTGTGGCGTGGAAATGAATGATGCCCAGCTTCTCGCAGTATGAACGAAAACCGTATCCGGTAAACTGGGTTCCGTTATAGGAGACGATTACTTTTGGTACGCCGAATCTTGCAAAGTTCTCGAACCCGATCGTCGTAGAAGCAGTCGTTGATTTTGTCTGGAAATAAAATGCTTAGTTTTGAACTTAACGTATAATTATAATATTTTTGAATGGTTCTGATTTTGGAACAGATATTTTGGAAAACCGGTACGACGATCACAGCAAGCCATGCTTTGAAACTGACGTGTTTGGTTTTTGCTGCGTCGTTTTCGCGAAAAAAAAATAGCAAACAATAATTCGTTATTTAATAAAACTTACAGTGAAATCATAAAATTTCCGCGTGCATTTTGTAAGCCGTAGTGAATACCATCGATTCCCTGTCGAATCGTGTGAGTGTCGGTAGTATTTCCCCGTTATGTTTTTGGCTTTTTTGTGCTTCGCCCTCCCACCCGGAAGAAAAGTTACATCAGCTTAGTTTTGTTTACTAATGGTAGAATTGTGACACCTGGACAAAAAATATTAAGCTAGAGTATTTTTCCGCTTTGTAACGGGTGAATCGGTGATTATTAGCAGTTTTGAAGTTCGATACAGAGTCGCCTCATTGCGGGTGTTTTGATTATAATCTATATACACTACACACTTAGATTTTTTTACAGGAATTTGTAAAGTTTTACCGAATACTCAACGAACGTTCGGTAATCCGATTTCACGGAGTTCGGTGAAATTTTACAGATATCTGTAAAAAAAACTGGAAATCTGTAAAATCGAATTACCGAACGTTCATCTGTTGAGTATTCGGTAAAACTTTATAGATTTCTGTAAAATAATCTGAGTGTGTAAGGTTCTTTTTTTTTACACGGTTTGATTTCGGCGATAACTCCAGAACGGAACAACCTATGGACCTAATTCGAATCACGTTTTACGTTTTGGGCAAAGAGTAATCATATAGCAGTTTTTCAAAAAATTCAAAATTTTGGTGTGAATACTCAAAATTCTAAAAACTGTTTTTTTTCCATTGCATGAAAAGATAACACATGCAAACAAAATCGAAGCAATTTAAAATGTTAATGCATGTGAATTTATCTACTCTATTTACATTTTTTAAACACAGTTTCATAGTAAAAGTGGAACGTATACCCCGTGTAAAAAAAACCTTTGTGTAATTATATGACTATATCGAACTTCAAAACTGTTAATAATCATCGATTCACTCGCGACAAAGCGGAAAAACACTCTAGCATAATACTTTTTGTCCGAGTGTCACAAAACTACCATTAATAAACAACATTCGTTTGCTGCTTCTGGACACGCAAATGACCGTTCTCTACATTGTACTAGACTTCTTTTAACGTAGGACTACGTTTCTCTTTTCTATACCGGGTGTTATTTCAAAATTTTGAAAAATGAGAGCGTTACGCAAAAGTGAAAGGTTTCTGAACGCTTATACCTCTCGTTCGACTAAACAGAAAGGCTTCATTCATACACCATTTGATCAGAAAAACTCACCAATTTTTTGCATTGAAATTTGAAAGAAGTACCATTAGTATAAGTAGCTAAATTTTTCAATTCAAATGACCTACTTTTGCTGCCATACAAATTTGCATATCAACAGGTTGAAAAATTGGTTTTCCCTAACACGGTCGTAGGAAACGGGTAGCAAATGTCTTCTTTCACTTCAAAATAACTTTGCTTTGTTGCCGGTGCCTGATTTTTCAATTGTGGCCCGTCCCCTATTATTAAATTTGCTTCGCTCTGCATTTTTGTGACTCCCTTCTTTCTTGGCTATGCTACAACGCTAGGATGTAGTCGCTGCCGAACGAAAATTAGCTCAGTATTCGCAAGCAGCTCTATGCTATTGGTTCGAACGAGGCTAGGCTCTCCCGCCACAGTCCATCTGGTTGTGGTATGGGAGACAAAACAATGGCGGATATTTAACGGATGAATTCTCGGATGAATTTTTTCGTTAGGGCGAATCTAACATTGAGAGAATCTCTCCGGTCTCGTTCTCTTTCATTTATTACAGCGTCGTTATAAAACTTGGTAGAGATCCTATAGTACAGATCGAGTGTACAGCAGTGCTGGCTAGCATACTCTACAAATAGTAAAATGAAAAACATAATGGTTGGAATATGAATGATTGAGAAAGCAATCAAAGAGAGTCTCTCAATGTAAGATTCGCCCTAATGAAAAAAAACCCTAGAACTATCAAATGAGGACAGTCATGTTTCTGCAGGTTCATGACGGATCGGTCAAAACCCATAATTACCGATGCTCCATCTGATCCAAAGTCTGCAAGTCTTTTTTGTAATCGGTGTCATCGATTTGGAACTGTTTAACAATTGCACTTAATATATGTAAAGATGTTTTCACATTGCAAAAATTGAAGATAACAAAAATTCACGTTAAAAAATTTTTTGCTTTGAATAGCAAAAATAACTATAGAGAACAATATTACAACTTTCCAAATTTTCTCTGTGTAAATGCATTAAAATGTTTCTACATTTTAAGAACAGTATTTTTGTAGACACCCCTGCAGGAAATTCTTCCGAAAATCGAGGAACAATGTCTTGAGGGACTTTAAAACAAACACTTCTCCAGCGCAATACTTGAAAAGATTATTGAAGTATCTTTTGGAGAATTATATTTAAGAATCCTTGAAAACATACTAAACAATATTAAAAAATAATATTACATATTATATTTTAATTTAATTTTCAATTCAATTTTGAAAGTAAAGAATTCAGGATATTACATATTGAAATTCCTTCAATAAATTCTTCTTTGATTTCTCCAATAAATCAGGATTTTCTCGAAGAATTACTTTAGAAATTACCTCATTTGTGTAGTTCTTTCAGATGTCTTCCAGAGATTCCTTTAGACTCACAAAACTTTACAAGTTCGGGAATATCTCTGAAAATTTCAATCTTTTAAAAAACTGCTGATGAATTGGTAGAAGAAACTCCTGATAGAATCCCGGGAAGAATGCCTACAAACGCCTTAAGAATACCTTTGGAAATGCCCGAACTCAGGGCACTTAGGAACTTTTCAGATAATCTTTGGGAATTTCTATAAAATTTCTATAAAATTTCTATATAATTCTTAAAAAATCATCTCAAAAAATTATGGAGAAATCATTTGGGGACACACATACACACACTGGATCTCAGATTGTAATCTGTCACTGTAGTGTCAGTGTCAATTGTTTTCTTCTGCTTAATGGGCCTAAAATAACACACTGAAAGTAGAATTGGTGAAAACTTGGGTCCTTAACTGTACTCATTTTTTAAATTTGTGTTTTTAAGTGTACCAAAAATTGCCAAAAATCATAAAAATCTTGGTTTTCCTCAGAAATCTGTAACCTTAACATATCTGTATAAAAAAAAAATCTGGGTAAATCTAGTTAAATCTGTGCATGCGGCATCCTTGGTCAGAAGCAGCAAACGAAGACAATGCGCATGGGCGAGTGAAAGACTGCCACATAATTTCAGATGCATTCACCACGTGGTGTACAGAGTTTTGTTCTGCAGGTTGTATATCTAACGGGCAGCATAGCAACGTTAATTTTTTAGCTTATTTTATTGCAAGTGTATGAAATTAATTACGAATGAACGTCGATTTTCTTTATTTTTACGAATGAACAAGATAGTGTCAGTGTCATTAAGGAGGTGGCCATGGGTGAAATCTTTCTGATTATCTTATTTTTAAATAATACTAAATACGTGCCTGATTTATAAATTTTACATTTCCAAATCTGGAAGTGTGTTGCAGTGCCGTTATCCAAATGATATCGGTAATGTTTACATGCGGAGTTTATTGTATGTGAAAGTAACCTAAAAATGGGTGTAACGCTTCAGACATTCTGAAATGGGTTGGTGGATCTGCAGTAGAGCTATTACTTTCAAGCTCCCGGATTAAAGCTGCATCCAATTGTTACCTGAATGATTGTTTGTTGTATACAGATTTCTTCCATAATTCCATTGCGCACCATTGGGAACCCTGTATATGATGATGTATGATATGTACTACCACCCATTGTAGCACGGAAACTAAGTCCGACAGCAGTGAGCTCTCCTCGCTGTTAGACTTGACCAAGCTTTAATAACCACTGATTATCCTAATCATGCCATTGTATGAAGGGCCAAAAAGGTGTTGGGTGGATCGATAGGCAACATCACTTATACGTATCCACAGAGATATAAAGAATCTCCTTCCAACAACAAGATTGGACAATTGGTCAAAAGAGCAAGCTATCTAACATGAGGATGCCCCAATGGGCGGGGAGAAGAGCCCGCCCTCTATTCACAAACTGTTAACAATGGGGAGTTGGCATTTCCACTCTCCCCGTCCAGAGTGCTTCAATCGGGTGCCCTGATGGTCCCTCCCATTCCCATGAAATATTTATATATACAGTACGTATTTATGTAAATGAAAAGTACTGTAATCACTCGGTATCTATTATTTATGATCTCCCTTTGGTGGATCCTGAAATGTAAGAAATGTTGTAAAGTGTTAAAGTGTAGAGTTCTGTGGTTTCACGCTTATGCATGTTTTTGTTTGTTTTCAGCGATAGCAGCAATTTCCCAAAATCTTGATTTGAGGTATCCTAAAAAAGTTTGTTAAATTATACAAAAATAACTTATATACATTTTAATTTACTGTTGCCATGGTCACTATTTGCTGCTTGATGTTGATTTTATAACAGGAATACGCTTTTATTTTTGCTGGCCTAATAATTATTGCTCCTGTGTAAGGGAGTCAAAGACAAATGGAAAAAACAACAAACAACAACAATAAAAAACAACAAGCAATTTTTAGATCATGTAAGAAGTAAAATCAATAAAACAATTTCCTTTTGCAAACCGGAATTGAAAAATACATTAGGTAATAAGTGCAAAAGCCTACCATAGATTCCGTCGCAGCTTCTTTTGTTCAACTAGATACTTCTAAATCATAATGATAATTGGACATATAAGACATAATAATTAAAAGTATATATAATCTATTAGGAGAAATTATTTTAAAAAAAATATGTTAAAATATAAATCCCGAAAACACCAGTAATGATAAAAATGATAATGATGGTGATAAAGAAGATTGATAATGGTTATGAATAAACAATGTCCTTTATGATAATATATAGCCAAGGGATATTATAATATGAACTGAAAATTACATCTGTGCCGACTGCTGTTTTGTTGCAATTGTAGACAAACTTCCGCATCCATTATGAACCAGAAAATTTAGACAATGTATGACTGCCATGAGAAAAAAAAAATAATTCTAAATGGGAAATTATTTTACAATACCTGATGACTGGTAGACCTGAAAGAATTATGATATGATTAACCGGTCGCACCCCCTCACTTCGCTATTGTCAGATTGACAACATTGCCCAGGCTACGCCAACCAGCGTCTCCATGTTTCAGCTGGCAGTCTTTTGTGATCATATGACTCGTGGAGGCGTGAGGTAGGAACTTGTGAGGACCGGAGGTCGGTCGCACCCTCCTTCGAAGTTGTCAACTCACCATTTGAAGCCCGCACCATTGGGAACCCTGTATAGATGGAAAAGGTTTTTATCATTCTGGGTACAGAGGAAAATGTGGCAAAACTAGCTGCAAGCATCAATATTGACAAAAACAAAAATTGGGCTTTGTATGACCTAATAATTTCCAGGAGCCTTTCTCGTACTGGCGCGTTTGTGTCAGATCAGATTAGATTAGACTAGATTGGATGTAGCTTCATACCGGACTCTGTAAATAATTTACCATGAAATTAAAAAGTGGAAAATGCTCGATATTTATTCAATGTTTAATATTCAATAAACCAGCAACACTGGGTTCTCCCTTAGCTCAGTCGGTAAAGACGCGGCTACAAAGCAACACCATGCTAGAGATGGCTGGGTTCGACTCCCGGTCTCATCTAGGAATTATTCATTAAGGACGTGCCACACAATCATACTAATGGCCAAACGGTACCTGGCATCGAATGTGAGCTGTAGAAGTATAGTAGTAAAGAGTATTTAGAACACTAAGTTGAGAGCAAGCAATAAGCTTGAATCGCTAAGAAAAAAAGAAGAAGCGACACTATATGAAATGCACTAGCAATTTCTGCCTGAAAGATCAAAATGTTCAAAACATTTGATTCGCTGATGAGACTTTTCCCACTTTTTTCTGATTCATACACTGAACTTTTGATTCAGGTGGATCGAAGATTCATTTATCTCCCCGAGAATATTCGTGTTCAAATTGCTCGTGAGCCCTATTCGATGCGCAACAGTTTAAGGAAGGCCAATACTGCGATAAAGCCTCTAATACCCCTCGAAATAGATAACCCAAAATTTTGCACTCCAATAACGAGCGCTATCAAACTCTTATCGCCATCCTTCCAGCAGCTTACCGGCAAACAAAACCAGTCAAGGCATCTTCATTGACAACGACAACGACGATTCTACTCCCAGACAGTCGCCTACTATGCATGTGGGGGCTTCGCCGCTATCGCTTTTCAGTGAGTTGTGTGAGTAGAAACGATCGAATCTCATCGTTCGTCGTCATCGTTGGTACATCTTTCAGTTCCTTTCTGCTCTCACGGCGAACTGTCAGACGACAAACAGTCGAATCTTTCGTGACGTTACATCACCCGGGTACGAAACATACGGCCTTTTGCGGGTTTATCGATTCTCTATTTGCGTGTTCGAAAACTACAGCGTACTGCTAGAAAGGTGAGTAACACGTTGTTATTGTAGGACAAAGTTCTTTGCAAGTTCCGTTCCCAGCCAGCCATCAGTCGAAAGCCTTTTCACAAATAACTATAATTTTCCATCACTCACGCCTCAAAACAACTTGCTTCATGTCGTTCAACTTGCAATGCTATTCTTCCCATTATGCTGGCGAATGGCTGAGTGTTGTGTGAAGCAAACGATAACACCCCCAGTTCGTCATTTACTCACCCACTTTGCTTGGGATTTGGTAGCGACAGAATTGGATAATCCACCAAGTTTCTTTCATTTTTCCCATGCTCTGTGCACCCACCCTCATATGTTTGCAGGCATAAGAATGGTGGTGTTATTCTCAATGGGCAGTTCCCGTTGGGTGGGTTTTGAGAAGTTCGGTTCTCTCTCGTTCTCTGCTGATAAGTCGGCGGAATCAGCTGATTGCAGTCTGTTTTAATAGCAGTAGCGAACAAAAGTTGTGAATCTGTAGAGGAATTGAAATCCGTGCTTCCGTAATTTATGATTTCACTAGTTCATTTATTTGGGAGGCTCAATTGCGTGAGCTTTACGGAGCCGATAATTGTTCGTTCTATGATACACCCAAAATGAAATGAAATGATGCAAAAAATGCAATTACAGTTTTTGCAACGATATCTTGAGAAATACACATGATTCAGGGAAGGAGGTTTTGCCCATCATGATCCACAGAGCGTTTTATGGTATAAACGAGGCCATGCAAGTGTGTGCAAGCGACTGGCAGCAAACAGATTCCTCGAAACAAATTTATCGCTGTGTGCTTAGGGCATCTTCAACGGTGGTCCAAACCGTGAATGGGATTTTTTTTTGAATGAAACGCTAAATCACCGCTGCACCGGTGTTGCAAATTTTGTTTTATACCGTATCTAAAGGGCGATACGGTCAAAATTTGGTCAATATCAACTTGACGTATTTCTTTCAATTTTGCATTTAAAAACCTGAACACCTCTCATTTTGAAGGTGTGTGTGTGTAGAATGTTGCTCCTATTTTGATTTTGGAATTCACTCTTCAGTTGTGCAAAATGCCGTCCACAGCAAGAAGAGCAGCGTATCGAAAATTTTGCTCGCGCATCGCGAAAATCCGAGCTACTCGCACGCAAAGTTGGCAAAAATCGCTAAAAGTTGCCACAATCAACCGTTACAAATGTAATTAAAGTGTTTGGGGAACGTTTGTCGACAGCCAGAAGTCTGGATCGGGGGAAATCGAAAACCGGAAGCCGCTGAGACGAGCAAAGAGAGTTGCCGGTAGTTTCAAGCGAAACCCTAACCTATCTCTCCGAGATGCCGCAAACAAGCTGGTGTATCGTCTCATAACCATGCATCGAGCCAAAAAACGAGCCGGACTATCGACTTACAAGAAGGTAGTGACCCAAATCGCGATGATAAACAAAATACGACGGCCAAAGCGCGATCCCGGAGGCTGTACACGACGATGCTGACGAAGTTTGACTGCGTGGTAATGGACGACGGAAACCTACGTCAAAGCCGACTACAAGCAGCTTCCGGGACAGGAGTTTTATACGGCGAAAGGAAGGGAAAGGTAGCAGATATTTTCAAGCCACACGAAACCGTCAAAGTTCGCAAAGAAATATCTGGTTTGGCAGTCTACCTGTACCTGTGGCTTGAAAAGCAGCATTTTCATAGCTTCCGGGACCGTCAACCAAGAAATTTACGTGAAAAGAGTGTTTGAATAAACGTCTGCTGCCTTTCCTGAAGAAACACGGTTGTTCCGTACTGTTTTGGCCGGATTTGGCATCTTTCCATTACGGTAAAAGGCCATGGAGTGGTACGCCGCCAACAACGTGCAGGTGGTTCCCATGACGACAAGAACCTCCCAACACGCCAGAGCTCCGCCCAACTGAGAAATACTGGGCTATTGTCAAGCGGAACCTAAAGAAGACCAAAAACATGCTACATGACGAGCAGCAGTTCGCTGCAAACTGGCTTTCTGCGGCGAAGAAGGTGGACAAGGTGGCTGTACAAAATCTGATGGCAGGGGTCAAGCGAAAGGCCCGGCAATTCGGATTTGGAAAAGCGGAAGCCTAACTGAATATTTTTCCTGAATTTTATACTAATTGAACTTGAAAAAGAAATTTAATTTGATTTTTTAAATAAACGATTTCACCGATTTACACGCGTTTTCCCTTGACCAAATTTTGACCGTATCACCCTTTATTTTGCATCATTTTAAAACTGGTATATGTTTTAATCTATTTTGAACAAGAAAAATACCGTTGGTAAAATGCTTGATAATACCAATTAATGAATAAAATTTCAGCTTTGGAGCCAAAAAGTGGTCGTGTTTGGTGCGGGTGATACTGGCGTTGGACAGGAAGTGGTGTTGCTCGCCTCGGATGCTGATCATTACCTCAAGTTGCTCCCGGTGTCTGCGAATTGCTTTTCATTTAATTCCAGAATAACAAATGGTTCTCTTAGTTTTTTTTTACAGCCACTTCAGTTTTCGAAAAATGCTGACTAGCGCAATGGCAAATTTAGATTCCGAATAGTCTTCGGTTG
>JASCZW010010213.1:0-37847 GCA_034211315.2 Aedes japonicus | reverse complement strand
CACAGGCTGTCAAAACAAAATTACCGAACACTGGTCACTCACACAACAGTTACATCTGGGGATGCTGGGGTGGCATTTGTTTTCAACTGACACGCAGTACAGCGATGTCGATATTTGCCCATTCTTCTGAAGCCATTATTTTGCCGTAATAGTGAGGTACAAATAGTTCATCTGTTTTAAATTTGCTGATTTCAAAGATCTCTATCAAGTTCAGATCAGACTTACAATACTCCCATAACATCGATGCCTGACGCTGTTGCTTACATTGTTTGCCTGGAAGAGGTATTGCGTTATCCTGCTGAAAAAATCCAGTGCTCCACCCCACAAATTACCGCCAAAGAAAATCAAGACTTCAATATGTTCATGTACTCTCGAATTCATTTTGCAGTGAAATATCGCATACAGATATTGGGGCCCAAATCTGATTAAACCACTAGTTTCCTTACGTGATGCACCTAGATTTATAATATCCTCCAATAATTTTGCATCTGTTACAACTGAATGATCCTTCAACTAGAGGCATGATTTCACTCATCTAGTCAAAATCAAAGGTAAATGTTCTTCACAGAATTCCAACCTGAAATTTGTCAAGGAAGAAGGCCTTCACTTGCTGATTACAAGTGCCAGATTTCACTTCAGGCATCCTTCATCACGTAGAGACATTTCAGACTTGATTTGACTATTCACTGCCTCTTTCTGACGGCCAAATCGCTACTTCCTGCCTTCTGGCAGATTAACGTAGATGTACACGATCGCTACGCCTAATGGTACCATACTTTCGATCTTTAAGAAGCCGACAATCAGTACCTATTCAGCTGATATCTCCGAGGCAATTCTGAAGAGAGAGTCCAGATTCCGTAAGGCCTTTATCCGGTTCTTCAGACGACAATTTTCGGCATATTTCCAGGAAATATATTGAAAACGACAAAATAATACGCCAGGAACGTAACAGCATATTACTTTCCATCTTCTGATACCATTACTATTCCGATGAATAATTTACCACAATCACAAATCCAGGGTGTAGAAAGGTAATGCCATTTTATCTTCCTACTGGGATTTCACTAAAGTTTCCAAATTGCCATTGTAAAGAGCTGCGTTCAGGCCCCGGTGGATACATGAAGTACTCACTGAGCTACTGAAAATCACCTCTGCAGGGTTACGAATCAAATTTCCAGACATGCGGTGCTAATCAGAGCATCGAAAGAGCCCGTCTCCGACGGCCGGTACTTGACTTGATGATATATGCGCTTCCAGCGATGGTGAAGATGAAACACCGAGTATACATCAGCTTCAAAGTGCACAGTACGCTCTGGCCGTGGTTCATTGGCCAAACAGCGTAAAAGTATCTGGCAAATCATGCAACATACGCGTCAGGAGCGGAAGCCGCATTCGATCTCTGTTGCAATCGACGTCTTCGAGTCCACCAATTTGATCCACTTCATTTTGAATGTACTTCGACTTCATTCCAACGGAAGTTTCTCCTCGAAATTGAAATGCTGGTCGAATCATCAGCGGCAAATGATGTGCGGGGGAGGCCTGCCCCCTGATGTTGTGAAGATGCCAGATGGGAAAGTCGACAGCAGTTGACAGCGTCATCTGGGACGTACACTGAGTCGGTTAATTTTATGATTGACGTAACGTAGATGTGATAAGCGATTTCCAGGCTCCAACATATCCTGTAGATTAGCGAGTTAACTTGTAATAAATTGATAGACTCCACTAAATATAATTGCGTAAATGCCACCGAATAAAGAAAAGAATGTCCGCATATCTACTTGCAGTCACAGATGATGGAACAATTTTGGGCCATTAAGACAAGAATAGCGACCTGTCATCAATTTGTCGACAAGACTGCGCTCCGCAAATTGCAGTTCTTTGAAAGATGACAGCAATATCTAAAGGATCATTTCGATAATTACATATGTCATTGAGATAGTCATTTCTTCAGCTTCACAGTCTCTGACAAACATCATCAGTCTACGCAGTTGCTAAATATCTACTAGCTCGACGAATTGCGGATTCCTGATCAAATCAAAGAAGGAAGAAAGATGACAGCCTGATAACATCCCGAACTTGAGCCACAAATGCTTTTCCAACAGTTCGACGATCATCCGCGCGATCAAATAGTGTCGCTCCGAGATTTCAGTTACTTTCTCGTTGAAAGTCAGCTAAAGTCATCCCAATTGAGTCTCTGAGACTTTCCTCTAAAAGAGTTGAGATAGATCTATCAGTCTTCTCTCAGGATTATTGCTTGAGAATTGTCATTTCTGTCATCTGCCGATGTTAGATCCTGCTCGACGATCAATTCGGCCTGTAGTGTCTCTACATTCTCACCAATTGAAACTGTCACACACGCTGTTTGTTGAAGTCAGTGACATCGGGAAGATTTACCTGACTTACATTGAAGGATACGCAATTAAAGGGTCGTAAGGTACCATTACGACATAGTGATCCAGCAAAAACGAGGATACACCCAACGGAAACTACTTCGAAGATGTTTATAGTGACGCTAATCTAGGCCTTCAATCACTTCAAGAAGACTACGAACTTTCTTATTTGGCCACGAACATATATATGGCCAGAAGTGATGTTAACGATCATTGTTTAGACGCGATGGGTATGCGCAAGGAGATTATTCGTCTCAAAATAATGTTTGATCGACTGATGGTGCCAAAGGCATCAGTTTTCGTAGATGATATGACGATTTGACGTACTGATCTCGCGCGAAATATGATCCACACACTTCTGGTATTATTCAACGCTCGAACATTGGTATGCAACAGCGGCTCAGCGTCATAGCCAGAGTCAACGTTTGGCCGAGCCATAGATGGCATGTTTTCGAATTGTTAAGCAAATCATTAAGAACTGGGATGCACGGTATAAAAGATCAGCAGCCATTAATAGAATATGCATGAAAGCATTAATTCCGAATTTTGACGATATGTCAGTAATGGACAGTGAGTAGAACACTTGCTGCGAGCTGATGACAGATTATGATGCTGGTGGTAACATCGCAGCGCACTCCAGAACTTTAAAATCACGAAAGAACTCAGATCAGTTTCCATCTCACACTACAAATATTACAACAGGATAAGATAGCAGTACTAAAGAAATAGTTCATGTGTCTGATAGCAGAGTAACTTTTGAGGCCCAGCAAATAATTTAGTAGATTTAACGTCTGCATTTGAAACAAACACTTGTCCTTGAAAATGTCTGGCTATCTCATCTTCCAAAGAGAGCATAAATGAAAGATGTGCTTCACAGGATCTAGGCCATAGCTATATCTCCATCTCATCTTACAGAGCTTCATGAAGAGTGATAGGAGCTTCTATGCATCTCTCTGTATTTTTGGTAACTACTTAAACTAGGAGACAGAAACAAAGAATCCACTAGAATCAAAACTCTCTGAGGCAGCACAGGTATGAGATGCTGAATTACTGTCTTCACAAGGCTGTAGAGATTTATTACCTGAGCAATTTGTCGCTGTTATTAGCACGATATTTAGCTAGCTAAAATATATATTCCATTGATATCACGGAAAACAATGGTCAATAACTTGATCGATTCCAAAGAATCATCCGGTAATAACTCCATCTGGAACATCATCAGCCCACGATTTTATCACACATCTAAACTTTAAATAAAATAACACAGATATTGATATAAAATACCATATTCAATTATCGTGGATGTGATTCTCTGTCTCTCTTCATCTTTACATACTGCCGTCATACAAAGGAGCTACAACGACATTTACATTACGTACATTGGCACCACTTCAGATAGCCAGATAATTGATATTAGATTTAAAATTCATTCCATGACTGAATCACGCTAGCAAATTAGCCAAATTAGACTCGACGACAATTCAATACTATATATCTATATTCACGAAACGAGAACTTCGTTCTTTGAATGAACTACAAAAAGCTTAGATTCATTTTGGCGATCCACCAATATTACATGATTACTATTCATTAACGAAACTTACCATTTTTACTTCCGTGTCGGTTTCCAATCATTAGTTTATTGTACCTTGAATATAACAGGTTGGGGCTTCGTTATAAAACGCAGCACAGCACATCATAAAGCTGATAGGCTCTCTGAAGGCCATCTGAAGGATGGTACGGTTAAAAAATTGTTTCAGAGGTTTGAATCGACAGCATCATTAATTCTGACGGACCGCAGCGACAAGCCCATATTGACGGCTGATGATTGCATCTGACCATCCGGCTCCGGCAGGTCACGGCATCTGGTAGCGCAACATCTATCATTGCAAGACAATTTCAACGAGGAGATGTTCGTCGGTAGAACGTAATAAACGCGACGGCCATAGCAGTGATTAATTATCCGTTTATCCTGAATAAGTACCAGTTGCTCCTTCAATGCCTTAAGTAACATTGAACTCCATATATACCAAGATAAATAATTTTTTTTTGTTACTGAGATCACATATATTATCTTAGTTTAGATCTCCCACTCTATTATGGGTAACTTGGTCTGAATATATTATTTGGTTTGGATTGAGTTTCCTTCCAACTATCATTTTCGGTTGATTTGAAGATTTATTCCGTAGTTGACTGATTGCATATCTATCACACCTGGCTAATTTACTTTGCACAGCCTATTCAGAATCAAACTTTGAAAGCTTGAGATAAATCCCAATAGTTCTTGTTTCATGCCGGTAAATTCAAGAGTTATCGGTCCTTTTATATAAGAAGGACAATTGGCCCAAATCGATATTTCCATTTCACACACAGCGTTGACGAATAGAAAACAGTTGATTAGATGTTCATCCTTTCGTGTTCGAACTTCTGCGTTGCACACTATTTCAGCCCGACTTCCAGTTTCGCTTAATTGTTAGCTCACTAGTACTTCATTGTTGGTGGATTGTTTGTATCTTGATAATAGACTGGATTTGACCTCTGTACCCTATATTATACAAGGATGACGAGCAAGGACAAGAGGTAAGTCAGGCCGTCAAACGAAAATTTTGATCACTTCAGAGCCTGTCCTGATGCTACCTGTTTCGTTAACGCTTTGACATAATAATGAGCTATCATAGATACGTTGACATCAGTTGCAACATCCTTCAATGTCGATTATGACTTCTTAACTAGACAATGCACAGACATCTCTGCCAGCAGGTCAAGCAGGAACGGCCAGGAAGCCGACGCGATATCAAGATTTGAGGTATCGATGAAACTTCCATTTCATGAAAATCACTGATGTTGATAACATGCAGTTTGAAGTCAGCAGCACTTGATGCTCTGACGGTCCATCAGTAACGATTACCACTCACAGCGCGGAGTCTATTTCAGAATTTCGAAAGAGGCACAACATCGAGCTTCCGGAGAACCGATTTTAACCAATTATCACAGGATGCCGATGAGTCACCACAAGGCGGGTATTTATTCTCACGGTAATTACAGAACATTTGTATTATATTCACTCCAAAAAAGGATTGACACTCAAAAAATCAAAGTATCTCAAATTCGAATAAAATTATTTGTTCCATTTAATGGTTATCTTCTTCGAACCCCGAGATTAAGGCAAAGGACAGTTCAATAAATCATGAGGTATGCATAGATGATTTTCAGAAGAATATATTCAGACACTCAATTAACGAGTCAGCACGGCTGATATGAGGTTTACCGATTTACAATTTGTTTAAACATTGTTATATTCGTATAATTTCTGAAGAAAACTCTCTTCATGAGTTCTATCAATGTTCGATAATTACTAAACTAGTTAGGATCGAGATTTGATATGATATTTACTTCCAATTGCGGTAGAATTAAATATCTGAAACATAATTAATTTATCTTAGAAAATCAAGTTTAAAAACTTCGCAGACATCATAAATAATGAACTGAACTACAAGAGACCGAAGAAAACACTGACAACTAAATTACAAAGATGCAGAAATGACATCATGCTCACTGTCTTGACATGAACATGACTGAGAGAAAGAGTGTTAAACTTACCATGGGTTACGTGATTCAATGGCCAGTTGTATCGCTCTAAATAAGCCAAGTAACATCATTCTAACTATATATCATGAACAATCATAAATATCCCATTATCATAATGAGAAACCTTCATATTACGCATAAATAACACATAAATAACTTACGATACTGACCACAAAAGACCAGCTGCATTTATGAAATGCCGTTAAATGCGCAACACACGTACATTGACTAACATCACAACAGCATATTTAAGAAACCGACAAAGAATTCAAAATACTCAACTTGCTCTTTCCACACACAGCGTCTTAGACGACATCTGCAATACGGCCGGTATTAATGACGGATGAACGGAGCCTATAGTATTACACACAGCGTCATAAAAGGGTTTCTACTTCAATTCAGAGTTCCACTAGGCCATGTTGCATCTGTCGTTATACGATGAATCTTATTTCCTGAGGATTTCTAGCAGTTTCAGGCTGGTTTCTGTCTTATTATTGAAATGTTACATTATCGAAATTCTCCAAAAATACTTATCTGACTAGCTGTCATGCATGTTTAGCTGAAAGAGTAAATCTTCAACACACAGTAGCACAACAAGGAAGATTGACCAGAAGGAGTACCTGCAGCAGCTAGTTCTAATTTCACTAAATCACAGCTTTCACATATCTCATCTTCGATCTGACATTATGCTGAAATTGCTCATGCCATTATGCTGAAATCGATGACTAAGGTGTTACTAACACCAAACGAAATGTTGTCAAAGCTTCAAAATCCGTCAAATAGTCCATTACTAGTCCAAGAGGATGAAGCGGAAGCCACAAAACAGCAAGATTGTGAAGCAGCCTATGATTCTGTTTCATTCTTTGCTAGATCGTGTTTGAAAAATGCAACACAAGGCAATTTGCCTAGAAAAATAAAATGCAGGAGTTTATAGTGGCTGAAGCCATATTAAAGGCCCACAAAAGAAGAAATATATCATGCAGAACCGAGATTTGATTACGGTTTCGCTTGATAATTTTGATGTAACCATTCATTACGTCATCAAGTTGGAGTTGATGCAGAATAGAAACTTATAGTTACATTATGGATCAGCGTAATTGAGTAGAAATGGATATAGACTGTTTCGTTTATTTCATCTCGCTTGTCGATCAGTTGCGTCATTAATGGAGGAATATTAGTAACGCAGCGAAGCAACGCTGTAGATGCGGCGCTTGTTTAAAATGGTTTTCTCGAGCGTCTACAGTACTGGTGCTGTTGATATGGAACGTCCATTCCTCATGCCACGCAAAATTGACGAGCAATTTCAGTCACGCGTATGGACGCTCACTCTTGCATGGACGTCACACAGATTCTCCTTCCCACAGTGACATACTCACGGATCTTCCTGTACCGACGATAATGCAGCTGACTGACGAGTTCACTTTGCCACTCCAGTTTTAGATACTATGATACACTTCACTTTGTTTACTTGGATTCTTCAATAGAACACTGTCTTTGACGACAAGGCAGCGCTGTGGCATCTGGGTATTACTATCCATATTGAAAGGCTGGTGCTGATTGAATAGATCTGGCCGCATAGCGATTCAGTGCGCTATGTTAGGCGGACATGAGATTCATCAAGAATTTGCTGCAAACTTATTGTACTACATACTTGTATGAAAATATTTTTTCAGATATAAGAGTGATTTATACTGACCCTTTTTAAGAGTCATTACGTGAGATGGTATGTTGATAAAGCTGTTATTATTGATGGAAATACAGTTCACCTATTTAGATTTTAGTAAATGTGTTAAATGAAATCACAGAAAGTGAAAAACCTTAACGAGTTCGTACCTTCTAAAATGTCAACTGGATGTAGGAGTTGTTTTTAGATAATTTGCCAAGATAGCGATGTACGTGGATTGTACGATTTTCATGCTTCTCTCTACAGCGTATGGGTAACGTCCATACTACGTCACGCAAAAATTGCCTTTCTCTCTCGTGTCACGTTTTGTATAGACTGCCTTTGTAAGATCGTCACGTTTCAAATCTGAATTCAGTGATCATCTGAAGGGAGATACATGAAGGCAATTAACAACTCCGATGCCACATTCGAGTTGGTAGAAAGTCAGCGTCATGAAATTGACTGGCTCCTGCATGCTATGCGGAGAAGTTACATTCGTCTGTTTATTCGCGCCATGGCATTGGTGCGAGCAGCAACCGACGTAACATTACAGTATGATTCAAGATTAGCAGCACTTCTTCATAAATGGTTCGATGAATGTAGAGATAAGAATTTCGCGGAATACAGCGATACCTCGATAATGATGACGACAGCGGAATCAGTACGAGGCGCCGCACGCTTCATAACAAATCCAGTATTGAAGAACGGAGCACCGGGTTAAGATTGTTCATCTGGGGGCACGTCGATATTGACGCGCAGCCTGAAGTTTCGGTGTCGCCTTGCTCGCGATGTTACGGGAGAAGGTCGCAGATTCGCGTCAATGCAGATTGACTGGTTACGACGTCATATCATTCGACGCCGCACTGAAATCGATTGTGTTCATTGAGACAATGCCAGTGATTGAAGGAATCTTATAAGAATTCGCATTGTGTTACGAGAAACTAGCGTTTGCCAAATCAATTACTTCACTGAAACACAACACGTAGCCACACGGAACAATCAAACGAGACCAGCATATTCTTGATTAACGGAGAAACCTTCATCGACGAAGATAGTAAAACAGCCAGATGTCGCTGATAAGAAAGTCACCATTGTTCTGGGGGACGTCGAATGTGACAGAGGCCAATCAGCACGCGTCGGCCCAGACAGAGCTCGATAAGACACACTCATCGAGCGAGCGTTGATTTACCCGCGCAATACGGTATGAGTTGGTGAAGTATTTCACTGAGATGATCGATTGATGATGTAGCCTGCGCACGCCATCGGGAATGATAATGCTAATGCACATCCAATGCCGAATATGCAACCAGTTCAGGAGGCCGAAAGTCATCATAATTAAAGAAAACAAAAAAAACAAAAAATCTACGCTGACATGCGATGGTCAGAGAACGACAGCAGCGAAGACAGATGGACGGTTTGGCGGGTCAAAGAATCGAGAACAGAGTCACATCACCTGCCATCGCCAGAGATCGATCAAACGCTCACGACCTCGCGGCGTCCTTCGGCAGACGCTTCCAGGAGGAACGATATCACGCGCTCAGAGTCGGCGAGATATTGCTCACGGTTAATCGATCTTACGGCATCACGAGTGCAGCTCAAACTGACTTTGATGGAAGCACGATTGCCCGCGAGTTCAATGTTATCAAACAGCAGTCCGGCGCCGAGGGGCCCAGAAGGCGCACCAGAACGATCAGGGGAAAGCGTACAGCCGAACGAGTTAATCACGAGAAAAACGACAAGACCACAAGGCGACGCAAAAGAACCGATTTGTCCAGCGTACACATGGCGTGGTTATCAATCAAGAAAGAACCAAATTTCGCATTTTCGTGATGCGGCGGCAAAGGTAGATGGCATCATCGCGCTGAGCGGATCAGACCTTCTCAGGACATAGTGTTTCCGGATTATAGCATCTGCAGTGGCGGGAAACTCGCCTGAATTCTCTTCGGCGTTCAAATTCTTTACGAACTGTGCTGAACATGGTGAGCACGTTGCGCCAAAGGTTGCGACGTCCATCAAGTACACCTCAGGATCCTGAGATGGATCCTCGCGCCAGAGTAGCCGTTGTGCATGACGATCCTCCGGTCGAATCTGAATCTGGTGGAACATCTCCTTCAAATCCGCGCATAAGGCGATTCGCTTTTCCCCGAACCCGTAGAGAACATCCAGTAATGTCCTGAGAAGGTCTGATCCTTTCAGCAGCATCGTGTTGAGTGAGATGCCATCTACCTTTGCCACCGCATCACAGAAAATGCAAATTTTGGACGGCTTCTTTGGGTTGATAACCACACCTAAGGGTAGATACCATGTTTACCTTGGATCCGAACCATCGAGTTCCTTTTGCGTCGCCTTGTGGATGTATCCTTTCTCGTGATACTCAGACAGCTGTCTCCTCACGCTTTCCCCGATAACAGGGTCGTTCTGGATACGCCTTTCTAGACACTGCAACCGCCGAACTGCCATTTGATAAATGTCTGGGAACTCGAAACAGTCGTACTTCCATAAAAGTCCAGTTTGGTAACGATTTCCGATACGCTTCGTGGTCTCCCGTAAGATCCGATTAGCTCGCTGAACCTCTCCTGACTCTAGGCGCGTTACTTCCATTACTCCTAGGCTGTCTACCGAAAAGAACTGCTCCACGAGGTCGTGAAGCGTTTGATCGGTCTCCTGGCATTCGCAAAGGTGGAAAGTGTGAACTCTGTTCTCGATTCTTTCTTGACTGGACCCGTAAACCGTCCATCCCAATCGTGTCTTCGCTGCAATGGGTTCTCCTGGTTGACCATCACGTAGCTTCAGCGTAGATTTTTTTTTTTTTTGTTTCTTTATTATAGTGGCTTTCAGCCTCCTGGGCTGGTTCGCCACTAATTCAGCGTAGATGTTACGTGCGCATTATCATTCCCGATGAGGATGCGAGGCTGCACGTTCTCGTAATCGTCGACCGGTAAATCTCTCAGATATGGAAATGACTTCACCAACTCCGCATACCGTAATGACTGCCTGGGTAAGTCCAACTTGCTCACTGTGCGCACGTCGGACAAGGTGTGTCTTGTCGAGCTCGTACGTCCTGCAATCTCCAAACCGACACGTGCTGAATTAGCCTCTGTCCTCTTCACATTCGACGTCCACTTCAGGCACAATGGTTGACTTTCTCCAACGACATCTAGCTGTTTTACTACCTCTTCGTCGACCAGAGTTTTCTCCGACCCGTCGTCCAAGAAGGCATATACGGATATAGAACGGTTGTTCCCGTGTAGCGTTACAGGAATGATCCGAAACAGCGTTGTTTTACCAGTGAAATGGTGATTTGTGGCGACCTTGGAACTACTCGGCTTTGGTTCTGCAGATTCTTGCAAGATTTCGCCTCTATCCTTGGCATTGTCTCCTATTGGATTTCTATCCCGTTGTTCCTCTTTCGAGTGCAGCATCGGATGATGACGTCGCTGGCACCCGTCGACATCGCATTGTTTGCGAATCTTGCAAGGCCTTCTCCCATGTGCGCCAAAACAAAGGCGACACAAGCTGAGCTGCTGTATCGGCTTCCAACGTTCCTCGACGGCCTTTTTACGGAATTCCGAACAATCTTTAACCCGGTGCTCCGGGTTCTTGCAAATTAGGCATGCTGGATTTGATAAGCGTGCAGCACCTCGTACTGGTTCCACTGCTGTCGGCATCGGTATCGAGTTATCGTATGTGTGAGTTCCGCAGAAATTCTTATCTCTGCCGGTCTGCTCCTTCGCCGACCGTTGCTGTGGGGATTGCTGCTGTCTTGGATCATACTGTAGTGTTACGTCGGTTGCTGCTCGCACCAATGTCTGCATGTACTGGGCAAACGAACGGATATTGACTTCTCCGCACCGTTGCTTGTACAGAGACCAGTCAAGTTTCATATTTGCTGGAAGCTTTTCTACCAACTCGAATAGTAGCATCGGGTTGTTGAGATGCGCTTCATGTCTCCCGGCTTCCAGATGATCACTGAGATTCAAGATTTGAGAAAACGTGACGATCCATACAAAAAAATTTGAAGGTCTATACAAAAAACGTGACAACAGGGGGGGGGGGGGGGGTTGTTTAGAAAAAGGCAATTTTTGCGTGACGTAATTAATGGACGTTCCCTTATGCACTGTAGGGGGGAAAGCACATGAAAATCGTACAATCCACGATACATCCTTAATGTATCTTGAGCAAATTGTCCAAAAGCTTCTGTTTCAATTTCCCGGCTCAGGTTGACGACTTTTAGAAAAATTACGAATTTCGTTAAAAGGTTTTTTTCGCACCCTGTGATTTCGACAACTGCATTTACTTCGCTAAAAAATCGGTGAACTGTATTTCCATCAATAATAACAACTTTGCTCAACATACCATCTCACGATATTGGCTCTTAAAAAAGTTAGAGTATACGTCACTCTTGCGTTTAATGCAAGAAAAAAATAATTTCATACAAATTGTAGTACAATAAGTTTGCAACAAGTTCTTAGTGAAAATCTCATGTCCGCCTAACGTAGCTTACTGGATCACTGTGCATTGGGTCTTTGTTCAATCAACACCAACATTTCAATATGGATGAGTTGATACCCCGGATTGCCGCAACGCTGTTGCCCCCTGTTGGAATTCTGTCGTCAAGACTTAGTGTTCTATTGAAGAATCCAAGTAAAGCTAAAGTGAGGTTAAACATCATAGTATCTAAAACTGAAATTGATAATAACTTTCCAAATTGAACTCGTCAGTCAGCTCATAATCGTCGATTTTCTTAGGGAAGATCCATTAATTATGTCACGCAGTAAGGGAGGAGGGGGGGAGGGGGGTCTGAGAAAACGTGACGATCCATACAAAAAAAATTGAAGGTCCATACAAAAAACGTGACAAGGGGGGGTTGTAAAAAGTCAATTTTTGCGTGACGTAATTAATGGACGTTCCCTTATCTTTTTAACACCAATTACTTTGCTTAGACAGCTCGGAAAACCATTTTAAACAAGCGCCATCTACGACGTTTAACTTCACTTTTGCGTTACCTGGATTCCTCCATTATTGTTTTAACTGATCATCGACAAAGCGAAAGATGAAATAAACGAAACAGTGCAAAAATGGAAAATATATCCATTTCCTTCACTGATGTACCGCTGAGTGCCACGCCAAGCAAAGCAACTATAGGGTTTCTATTCTGCGTAACTCAACTTGATGACGTGGCCGGATAGTTTACATCAAGAGCCATCAAGCCGACGGCCATGGTCCAAATCTCGGTTCTGCATGATATATTTCTTTATTTTTTGTGAGCCCTTTGAAAACTCTATACAGCTAATACTTCTACATAAGCTCACGCACACATTTTATTTTTCTAAGCAAATTGCTGTGTTGCATTTTTTCCAAGCTACGATCCACAGCGAGAAATGAAACAGAATCATGCAAAACTGCTTTACAATCTTGCTTTTTTTATTTTTGGTGTTTCCAGAAAGCTTCCGCTTCATCATAGCCCAATATCTCTCGATTGGACGTAGCTCTGGACTATTTGACAGATTTGAGCTTTTTGGCACAACATTCATTTGGTGTTAGTAACACACCTTAGTCACAGTTTCAGCATAATGGCATGATGTCAAATCGGGCCAGAACCAAGGGTTTTCTATGTGGTTTTAGTGAAGGGTAGAATTGCTTCTGCGGGCACTCCTTCTGGTTAGTCTCCTTGTTGATTATGCCTGTAGTATTGAAAGATTTACTCTTTCAGCTAAACATGCAAACAGCTAGTCAAACAAAGTATTTTTGGAAAATTTCGACCTAAAATGTTCAGCTGTAGCATTTCTGGTAATAGCAAAACAGAAAACCAGCCCTGGAAGCTGCTAGAAATCCTCCAGGAAATAAGATTCATCGTCCATAACGACGAATGAATACCTTTTTTATGAAGGTTTACTGGTGGGACTCTGAATTGAGTAGAAACCGCAACGCCAGGCCTTTGATGATATCGTTGCGTAAATCCGTTCGAATCATTATGCCAGCCGTACACGGAACATGTCGTCTAAAAAGACGCTGTTGCAAATGACTCGGAAGGAGCCAAGTTTGAGTATTTTGAATTCTTTTGTCGGTTTCTTAAACTGTCTTTTTGTTGTTATGTTAGTCAGTGTTACGTTAGTATTTTTAATACGGCATTTCATAAATGCTGCAGTCTTTTGTGGTTCAGTCGGTAAAGTTATTTATGTGTTATTTATGCGCTATGAGAATCTTCTGAAGAAGTTTTCTCGTACCAATAATAAGAAGATATTGTATTGTTCCTTGTGTGTTAGAATGATATTACTTAACTTATTTAGAAGCATTTAACTAGCCGTGCAAGGATCACGTAGCCCATAGAGACGCTGTTGACACTGCCTCAAGAGGTATTTGGTTTTACAAGTTTGCTTTCTCTTTCTCTCAGTCATGTTCATGTCCAAAACAGTGGACATGGTGTCATTTCGTCTTTTTGTAATTTAGTTTGTCAGTGTTTTTTCTTCAGTCTCTTGTAGTTCAGTTCGTTATTTATGTCCTGCGAAAGTTTTTTAAGCAGTTTTCTAGAATAAGAAATTAATTATGTTTCAGAGGTATTTGAATTCTACCAATTGGAGTAATGTCTGTATAAATCTCAGCAGTCCCAACAGTTTAATTGTTATGGTTTGTTGATGGAACTCATGAAAGAGAAGTTTTCTTTAAAAACGTTTGGAGGAGGGGGGGGGGGTCTCTGAGTCTCTTTGTGTTATTTAAATTGTAAATCAGTGTTAAGCGGGCATTATGTAACTTCTTCAGCCGATTGTAATTTCGTTAATTGGTGTCTAGTTCTTATGTGCTCTGAAAATCATCTATGCATACCTCGTCTTATCTTGATTTATTGAACTATCACTTTGCCGCTAATCTCGAGGGTTCGAGAAAGATCACCATTAAATAATTTAAATAATTTTTATTCGAATTTGAATGCACGTTTTTGAGTGTCAATCACTTTTTTTGGATCGGGAGTGGGCTGTAACGTATTCATGTATATATTACAATGAAATAAACCACCCACACTTGTGAGTGACCTCATCAGCATCCTAAATGGTGGTTTAAATCGGTTCTCAAACTCGATGTTGATACCTCTTTTCAAAAATTCTACCGAAATAAACCTCCCACACTTGTGAGTGGCTCCATCAGCATCGTTACTGATGGTTTAAATCGGATCCAAAATCCCGCCAAGATGCTGCTGCAAACCAAACCATTTTATCCAACATCCCAGTGATTTTTCGTGAAAATGCAGAGGATTTATCGGCTGCCTTCAATGCGAGTATCACGTCAACATATTCCTAACCGTTCCCTACTTGACCTGCCTTTAGGCGAGGCCAGCACCGGCATTGTCTTAGTTAGGGATCACCAATGTTTACACATTGAGGATGTTTGCTTGTCCTAAGCATCATCTGTGTGCTCATTGTGTAATAAAAGCTGATCTGGCAATAACAGAGTAGCAACCTCGGAACAGAACCTGTAGAGAATGTTGTCAAAATTTTCGGTTGCCACTCTGTTTTGGCCGGACTTGCCCTTTTGTCACTATGCGAAATCCGTCCTTGTATAATATAAGGTACAAGAGGTCAAATCCAGTCTATTCAAAATCAAAATCCACTAGCCAATCCACCAAACTGTCCAGAACGGCCCCCAATAGAGAAGTACTGGGCTGTAGTTAAGCGGAAACTAAGAGGTCGGAACCTAATGGGTGTACAACAGAAAGTTCGAGATTTTTACAGAAAAAAGGATGAACATCCTAATCAACTGTTTTCTATTTAGATATAACTCTATTATTGTGAAATAAACTATCGATTTGGTTGAGTTGTCCTTCTTATACAAAAAGGACCGATAACTCTTAATTTACCCGGCATGAAACAAGAGGCTTGGTAGGTTGCTCAAAAGCTTTCAAAGTTTACAGTTCTGGACTTAAACGTGCAAAACAAATTAACCAAATTGTAGAACAAAGATATACAATAAATTAACTACGGGAATAAAAATCTTCAAAATCAACCGAATGAAAAATATGTAATAGTTGGAAGAAACTCAATCCAAACCAAATAATATATTCAAACCAAGTTACCCACATAACAAAGTGGAGAATCTAAACTAAGAATAATATATATTGTTTTCAAGCAACAAAATTATTTATCTTGAATATATAGAGTTCAACTATATTACTTAAACGAAACAACTAGTACTTTATTCAGGATAAGCCTAATAGTATCCTACTATGGCGTCGCGTTTTATTACGTTTTACAAAACGAGCATCTTCCTCGTTGGGAGCTGTCTTACACAATGATAGATGTTGCGCTACCAAGGTACCGTGACCGATACCAGACCGGATGGTCGAAAATCTGTATCAACTGGCCGGCCAATATATGGAGCTTGTCCTTGCTAACGGTTCATCCAGATTAATGATACTGTCGATTCAAACCGTCACAAGCTGGTACTAACCGGTACCATCCGCCCAGGGTGGCCAGGCACAGAGGGCCTATCAACGCGGAAATATTACTTTTATTGCTTTTACGTTTACTAACAAAGCTAACCTGCATTTATATTCAAAAAATTTACAATAAACTATTAATTGGAAACCGACACGAATGCCACATATATGGTAAGTTTCGTTAATAAATAGTAATCATAATAATGTTAATTGGATCATAAAATGAATCTAAGCTTTTTTGTATGGTTCATTTTCAAAGAACGAAAGTTCTCATTCGTGAATATAAATATATAAATATATTAGATTGTCGTGTCGGATCTAATTTGGCTAATTTGCCGTGACTCCTAGCGTATAGTTCAGTCATAGAATAATTTAATCTAATATCAATTATCTAAGCTATCTAAGTGGTTACCAATAACACAATGGCATGTCGATTTGTAGCTCACACAGCGTATGACAGCCAAACATTAACAAAGAATGAAGAAACGAAATCACATCCGAATGGTTAATATGAATACATTTTATATCTAATATCTGTGTTATTTTATTTAAAGTTTAAATGGTAATGTTAAATGAAGTAGGCTGATGATGTTCAAATGGAGTTATTGTGTTTCGGGACAGTTCTTTGCAAAATCCGATCCAAGGATTATTTGACCATTGTTTTCGGAACGCAAGCAAGGTCTTTCTATATTTTTAACTAGGCTAAGCTATCGATGCTAATAGCAGCATTAGGACATTAGCTCGGGTGAAAACTCATCTCTACAACGCGAGGAAACAGTGGTTCTAACATCTCATACGGAGCACGGTAGCACCTCAGAGAGGTTTGATTCTAATTAGTTCTTGTTTCTGTGCCTAGTTTTTAAAGTAGTTGCAAAAAATACAAGAGATGCATACATCTATCACTGTTTGTAAGCTCTGGTAAAGATGAATGGAAATATATATGGCTAGGTCACAGTCAGAGCTTTTTTATCTTTCATTTATGCTCTCTTTAAGAAGAATCCATGAAAAGTGCCAGAATACGCTGACCACGTTCTGTTTTCAAGACTTAAGTGTTTGTTTCAAGCACTTCACAGACGTTGGATCTACTAAATTATTTGCCAAATTTTTCAAAAAAGTTGCTACCTTTGTCAGACACATGAACATTTCTTTAGTACACTATATCTCCTGTTGTATGGCCTTGAATATTAAAGATAGGCTTGATGCAAGTTCTTTCGTACCAAATTTTAGAGATTCTGGAGTACTTCACGATGTTCTACAGTTTTCCAGCATCATAATCCTGTCCTCCGAGCTCACGTAAGTGTTCCTACTCCTGTCCATTACTGACCATATCTCGTCCAAAATTCAGGAAGCAGGGAGTGAAGCCTGTACTTTCATGCACGCTAGTTCTAACTAATGGCTTTTGCGGTCTTTTATACCGATGCATCCCAGTTCTTGTGGTTTGCTTGCTGGTTCAGCGTATAGCTGTAACCAAACACGGTTGACTCATTTAATTTGTAACAGCAGGCACTGTTGCATATGTTCAAGCATTGGGCCAATACAAATTTCGAATAGAAATCGCATGAGATCCACATATTTCCTTTGAGGGATCGAGGGTACGGTCCAAGAAAATCGATCGCTATCATCTACAAAGGCTTTGAACATACCTTTGGCTTTCCATAAGGTGATCAAACATTCATTTTTGAGACTTATGTCTCCTTGCATACCATGCGTCTAAAGCCATGTCGTTTAACATCACTAGCCATATATATGTTCGTGGCAAATAGAAAAGTTCGCGGATCTTCTTGAGGGTATTGAGAAACCCTAGATTAGCGTCACTATAAACATCTTCGAAAAGTGGTTTCCGTTCGGGACAGGAAACATCTCGTTTTCTATTTATGCACTGGATCCACTAGCAATGTAGAATTTGCAATGAACTTATACATGGCTCCGTTGACCACTTTGAAATTGCCGTTTTAATCCTTCAATGTAAGAGTCAGGTTAAAGTCTTCCCGATGGCACTGACTTGTTTCACCGGAGAATGTTGGTGACTTGGTTCAATTGGTGAATGGTAGAACGCCCACTACGGAAACCGAATTGATCGTCGAGCAGGATGTTGATCTTATCGGCAGATGACAGAAGCCGACGGAAGATCGCTTTCTCAAACAACTTTGATAATCCTGAGAGAAGACTGATAGGTCTATGTAACTCTTTAGAGAGGATCTCAAGGATCTCTCACAGGCTTCCAGTTGGGATGACTTTAGCTGACTTTCAACACGAGGGAAAGTAGCAAAGTCTCAGGCGTTTGTTGCAGATCAACACCAGATGATCGTCGAACTGGTGACTCAATTGCGTGAGCTCCAAGTTCAGGATGTTGTCAAAACATGGGGCCTTCATATTCTTTGAGGATTTGATAAAGGTCCACAATTCGTCAACTGAGATCTCCAATGGGTGTTGCTAACTGCAGGTTCATGCAAACTGATGATGTTTTGTCAGAGACTGTGAAAGCTGAAGAAGCTGGCCTATCTCAGTAACCTTCTCTGTAGGAGTTATCAAGTGATCCTTGGAATCATTGCTGTCATCTTTCAAAAGGACTTTGCACAATTTGCGAGAGCGCGAATCTTGTCGGTAAAATCGATATTTATTAGGTCCACTATTCTTGTCTTAATAATTTAAGTGATTCCATCGCTGTGACTTTTTAAAGTAGGTATACCAGTTCTTTGCTGTTGACTTCGGTTGGCGTTACGCAATTGTATCAAATCTTTAGTGGGTCTATCAATTTGTACAAAGTTGCTCGCCTAATCTATAACTGGGATATGTTGCTCTTGGGCCTGGGAAATCGCTTGCTCGAAGCTCTGCAGTTGCCGATCAATGTCATTAACCGACTCGAGGTGTACGTCAAAATTGACGCTGTCGTCAACTTGCTGTCGGAAGCTTTCCAATCTGGCGTGATGGTTGTTCCACATGGTGATCCGATGCCGGCTGACCGAGGACCCACATTCAGCCACCACTGGATATTGGTCGTAATGTACGACCGACTGGGCGATGTTGTTCCCCAATCCCCCCTCCCCCCACCACACCCCCCACCACTGATGATTCGACCAGCATTTCAATTTCGAGGAAAGCTTCCGTTGGAGTGAAGTCGGCAAATTGCATTAAAATGGTGGAGATCAAGTTTCTGGTGGGTCCAGACGTCGATTTACAGCAAGATCATGCAGCTTCCGCTTCCTGACACGTATGTTCATGTTTGCCAGGTACTTTTACACTGTTTGGCCGAATGAACCGACTACCCGGCCAAGCGTACGCAGCCACTTTTTCCAAGCGATGTAGCCACTTTTTCCTCGGTGTTCCTCTTCACCATCCTTTGGAGCTTCTTGTCGCTCAGGGTCGTCGGCCGTCCGGAACCGGGCTTTCTTTCGATGCTCTGATTATACACATAATGCTAAATTTGATTCGTAATTTTGCAGAATTGTTTTCAATGCTCAATTGAGGTACTTCGTTTGACAGTGTATCCACCAGGGGGCACCGGACGCGCTCACACAAGTAGCAGTTTGACTTTGAATTTTTCAAGTTCCCATCCCAGTAGGAAATAAAAATAGCGTACATCGATTTCATACACCTGGATTTGTGATTGTAAGTAAATTATTCATCGGAATGAGCAATGGTATCAGAAGATAGATATGTAACCGTGATTCTAGCATATTGTTTTTGTGTTTTCAAATATATTTCCTAGGCTTTTTCTTAAAAATGCCGAGGGGAAAAGAATTGTCGTCTGAAGAACGGATAAAAATAACGACTTACAGAGAATCTGGACTCTCTCTTCGTCAAATTGCTCAGAATGTCAACCGGAATAGAGTACGATTGTCAACTTTCTTAAAGATCCGAAAAAGTATGGTACAAACAAACGTAGCGGTCGGCCATCTACGTTGTCTGCCAGAGGAAAACGGGAAGTATGGCGATTGGCCGTCAAAAGAAACTTGAGTGCAGGTCAAATCAAGTCTGAAATGTCTCTCCCGTTGACCAAAAGGAGGATTCTGCAAGTTTTGAAGGAAAATCCCAACACCCAATATCAACAAGGAGTGAAAACACCAAAGCTTCTTCCTTGACATAAGGCTGCAAGGTTGGAATTCGCTGAGCAACACGCGTTTTGGCTAGATGAGTGGAAATCTGTCATCTTTTCGGACGAGAAGAAGTTCAATTTGGACGGACCTGATGGATGCAAGATGTATTGGAGGGATATTCGCTGAAATCCTGGGACGCGTCACGTAAGGAACTTTTAGGGTGGTTTAATCAAGATTTGGGCCGCATTTGGATATCGCGGAAAACCCCCAATATGCATTATTTCACACAAAATGAATTCAGGGAAGCACATAGACCTTATTGAGAAAGTCTTGATTTTCTTTGGCGATAATTTGTGGGGTGAACACTGGATTTTTCAACAGGATTATGCTGCAATACACTCTTCCAAACAAACAATATACTTTGTAGCGTCAAGAAACATCGATGTTATGGAGTGGCCGGCTATTAAGTCCTGATCTGAACCCAAATAGAGAATCTTTGGGGAATCTTGTCAGCAAGAGTTTAAGCAAATGGACGGCAGTTTGACACACTATTGCAACTTAAAATAGCTCTTCAAGAAGAATGGGCAAATATCGACATCGCTGTACTGCAGTCATTGGTTGACTAAATGCCACAACGTCTAGATGTAACTCTATTATTGTGAAATGACCAATCGGTTTTGTTGAATTTTTGTTTTTGCTGCTATTATTTTGGTGTCCAAAATTCAACGTAAACAGACTTTACTCGGATTGGAATAAGGAAAACATGGTTGTTTTTCATATATGTCAATTCTCATTTTCTATTTGATGTTATTTAGTTTAAAGTGGTTATGACTAGGATTCTGATGTATGGTCAGTATCGAAGTCACTGTTTGTTGTGTTTGCAATGAATCCGGTTTTGACTGCCTTTGAAGAGTCAACAAATGAAACAATAACAACTGTAACAACACCGAATGCTTGATCATTTTTTAATAGTGATGAATTTACTTGACATGCACTAAACAAAGGATGTGGAATATACTATAATAGATCAAATTACAGCAGTGGTAGCAGTGGTTTATGTCCCGAACAAAGAACAAAAAACCTTGTTTGTAAACAAAAACGTAGATGTTCTCAAGTGACCAGATTGTTTTCCGGATCGTGAGGAACACTGTGGTCTACTTTTGCTCATCATATTTATCGAATCGTAACACAACAGGCCTACTTATTCCCTGTCTGAAACACTGGGAATTCTTCGAGGCCCCTACTTGAACCAATACGAAACTTTGAAGCTTATATGGTTAATGATTTACTGTTCATAAACCTAAACTCTGAAGCAAATTCATACGTGATATCGCATGAAGATAGCATCACATTACAGCATAATTTACAAGATCAAACAAAATCAGGAAAAACACCTTCTATGTCCTCTCAACAGGGGATTCATTTTAAAAATAATTCCCACCAAAGGTTTCCCCTCCTCGAGCAACCTGTAGTGGACGGTTGGACCAACGCCGACATTCATTGCTGGTTTGCATCTCCTGTATAACAAAAATAATAATATAAAAAAAGTGAATGAAACTACAAAATATGTAATAAACACACCATAAATCAAGCGTCTGCTTTTTTGCTTTTTGCTTTGTTTCAAACTTCCTGGACATGAAAGCCATAACAGTAAGGAGCCACTCTTGAGGGGTACATCCCCGAGATTCCACAGCAGAGCACGGGAGCAGTGAAAAGTGCATCACCTTTTCTTCTGTTCCCATTGCAACAGAAGCTTCAGATAGCAGCCCCTGGTAAACAGCAGCCACAACAATGATGGCGAGTCGTACTTCGGTGGTTGTCAACCGGAAGGGGATCTTCTCCTGGGTGGGGGGTGGCTTATGTTTATAGAA
This sequence comes from Aedes japonicus, assembly GCA_034211315.2. Lineage (NCBI taxonomy): Eukaryota > Metazoa > Arthropoda > Insecta > Diptera > Culicidae > Aedes > Aedes japonicus. The sequence goes on along the minus strand of JASCZW010010213.1, from coordinate 15,870 downwards.
ACAATGCAATGGTTGGGCAAGAGCGAGAGCGAGAGGTCAACAAGGCACTAGCGAAGGGTAGTAAAACACTCACTTTATTGTTTTCCGAGTGTTAGTCTAGAAACCCCTTCCGTGTCCAGGTCCGAGTCTGCTTCCTATCCTACTTACTACAGCTGATGATACCGCTGCCGCCGTTGCCACATGATGGTGGGGGCTCTTCCCGCAATATATGAATAATAACACCGGAGTGCTCTGTGATCCCGATGAGACCGGCAAGCGGAGAGGGGGGCTGGGAGCCTTTTGAGGGGAAGAGGAGAGGTCAAAGGCGAAACAGGCCCCATAAAAATTGTGAAGATGAATACAAAATGGCGTTGACATTATTTATGCAGCCACTGACTAAGCCGAAACCGGAGACGGGGAATGGGAATGGGGAAGGAACACAACCATGCCAGGGTTCAGGATAATAATGGCTTTGGGAATTCACTCGTCGGTTTTACTTTCACGAAACAGTTCGATCGTCGGGGAGAGGAAATGGGAATAAAAAGGCAGGCTGTGGCCCGTCCCTTGCTGCATGAATATTCCCACCCATGGAGATGGTAAGAGAAGAGCCATGTGAAGAGTGCCTTTGTTGATGTCGTCGCCATCGTCGCCTTGTTCGGCAGGTTTCGTTTAAACAATGGCAGTCAGAAATGTTGATCTTTCCCCCAGCTGTTCGGGTGAACAGGAGGTCCTCCGGAAGTTGTCGCCGTTTGGAAATGCAGCACGTGCTCAGCTATAAGCTTTATTCTGCAGATTGTGCTAACCTGCAGTCGGTTAAATCTGTAGAAATGTTATTGCCATTATGCAAAGGTGACGTACCGTTGCAAAGTTCAAGAATGTGGAATTGTTCGCTATAGATGCATTGAAGTTTAAAGTGATGCTATGCAGAGTGAGGTAATTGTTAACCGGCGTTGAATGGAGGCATTGAAAGGATTTTTTTTCAATGGGATTCTTGGACAAGATGACACTACGACAAAATGAACTTTACAAATGTGTGCTTTCGTACTTTTACTTTGAAGCACATACCTCGTGAAGCATTAGAAAAGGGCTTATCCATGTTATTGAATTCTCGTTATCGACTTTCTCTTCTGTGAATAGCGTAGCTAAAAAAGTACTTTTCGTAGAAATATCAGCAGAATGCAGAAATCTAACAGATTTTTATCTGTTAATCTAAGTCGCAAGTGAAGCCATTTGCTTGTTTTGTCGTGATAAATCTACTCCGGGAAAAACTTCGATATATTACCGATAATTCGGGCGCACTGGTTTTTTCAAATCGATTGAATTCAACAGTAAACTTCCAATCAATCCCATCTCATGATCGTCGTTCAGATAAATCTATGTCCATTTAGAATCCGGAATGATAAAATCACCTGTATCTCGGTAACGGATTGACGTACAAATAAGTTTAACACATCAAAACAAAGGTAATTTACTGTGCTTTAAGTTGAAATTATCAATACAAATCATTTTTCTTCATTTCTAATAAAAATTCGCACTTTCTTCTTTATTCCTTCCATCAAACGCTGCACACCTCCGGAGTCAACTTCCTTGGCACATTTGTTTCACATTTTGGTCATCTGAGTCGCATCCCGAGCCGTTTCTCCACTTTTGTTACGCTTCCGCTTCATTATTGCCCAAAATCTCTCGATGGGCCGGAACTGCGGGAAGTTGGGTTAATTTAGGTTTTTTTTCGCAACAACGTTTGGTGGTATGGGCCAAGCTCGCTATCTCAGGATCGGAACTATTGGCCAAAATCATCGCATAATCTGTCCGTAGATGAAGGTGACGAGGAAAAAAAACGTACGATAGCGACACATACGACATCCGTGGTTGATGAATTGAATGAATGGTTTGTATCGAAGTGCAGCTCCTACACCGTTTTGATTCGACGCATAGCAATATGGCAACGAATTATGTTTTTACTGCGAACCCCAAGGGAAGAACGTTCAACTGGATTCCTCACTTCAAAGGAGCTGCGTCAAGCGGAATTCACTCTAGTAAGAAGAATCCAAGAAGATGCATTGACTGATGAATTGAAGGTGATCAGGAACAATTCACCGGTTGCTAGGAGATCACCTCTACGCTGGTATAGTCTGTTTATTTGCAAAGACGGAGTCTTGAAAGTTGGAGGTCGTTTGAAGTACTCGGAAGAAGCCGATGACACCAAGCACCCAATGATTTTACCAGCACGTCACCGTTGTACAAGAATGATTTTCGAGCAGTACCATCTTCGCTTGCTACACGCGGGACCACAACTGTTATTGTCAACGATTCGTCAACGTTATTGGCCACTGACAGGAAGAAACGTAGCCCGGCAAGTCTTGCACCAGTGCCAGAGATGTTTTAGATCGAAACCAAAGCTGGTGCAGCAGTTTATGGGGGAGTTGCCGGCTTCCGGGGGTCAGTTGCTCGTCCATTTGCAAAAACAGGAGTCGATTATTTTAGTCCGGTGTACATTCGACCAGGGCCTCGCCGAACAGCCGTAAAGGCCTACGTGGCGATTTTTGTATGCATGTGCACAAAGGGCGTGCACATAGTGCTGGTGTCAGATATGTCAACTGACAGATTCTTGCAGGCTTTCCGACGATTTATCGCACGCCGAGGAAAGTGCACTGATGTGTACTCAGATAACGGTACAAATTTCGTCGGAGCCAGGAATCAGTTAAAGGAGATGTTTCGCTTACTGAAGGATAAGCATCATCGACAAGAGGTAACTAGGTTCTGTTCAAATGAAGGGATCAACTGACATTTCAACCTTCTAAGCGCTCCTTACTTTGGAGGATTGTGAGAAGCAGTGGTGTGATCGGCCAAGCACCACATCCTTCGAGTTATTGGAGATACACCAGTTACACTGGAAGACATGCAGACATTGCTGTTTCAGATAGAATGTTGTCTGAATTCAAGGCCTTTAACTCAGATGTCTGATGATCCTGGCAATCTTGAGCCTCTCACTCCAGCGCATTTTCTAGTCGAAGCATCTTTGCAATCGCTCCCTGAGGAAGATTTACGTTCTATACCGACAAACCGCCTGAAATGTTGGCAGGTCGTTCAACAACAGCTGCAGCATTTCTAGAATAGTTGGAGGAGGGCATTGGCGTAACTACTGGGGGTGCCTGGGGGGCCAGGCCCCCTCCAGAATTCTGTAGGCCCCCCCCAGGATTTTTCCCTAATATATTTCTAATTAGAAATGAAACACTGTTCATAATCTCTACGAAATAGTACGTTTTTTTCCAGTGTTAGTTGTTTTTGCTCTTTGCTGCCTTCAGGCCAGTATCGAATCAAAAAATAGAGAGGCTACGGAATTTTTACAATTGATCTGCATTTAACGAAATGTCACCTTCACTTACGGAATAATCAAGCGAAACATTTTTCCGAAAGTAAAATTGACAGCTCCTATTAGTTTGGGTGGAAACCTTACAAATTCCAATTTTATTTTTCTTTCTTTAGGTCGGTATCGTGTTCGAAAGAATTTTTTTTTCTATCCCAAACGCATGTGAAATTCCGTTTACTGAAACGGGAAAGTTAAGAATCGAAAAGAAATTTCTGCAGCAGTATCCACGCGAAAAAAATGAAATATAAAATTGGAATTTATGAGGTTCCCACGCAAGCTAATGGGAGCTGTAACTTTTACTTTCGAAAAAATGTTCCGCTTGATTATTCCGTAAGTGAAGGTGACATTTCGTTCCATTCAGTTCAATTGTCAAAATTCCGCTTGGTAACATAGAACAAAATTCCGTTACCTCTTTACTTTTTGGGTCGATACTGGCCTTTTTCAGGTGGATACTGCTGCAGAAATTTTTTTTAATTCTTTACTTTTCCGTTTCAGAAAACGAAACTTAACATGAGTTTGGGATGGAAAAAAAATTGCTTTCGAACATGATACTGGCCTTTCGGAAATAGTTTGAACGAGTAACTATTTATGTAGGAGTAAAGTTGGTATATCGATATAAGCCACAGTTAATGAGAATTAGATCCATGAGAATTCCTATTTATCAACATTATTTAATCCACTTTGCTCGAGAGTTTGTTGCGTCAGTTAAAAGCTAGTTTTTGTTAATTTTCTGTCGTGGTGTTTTTTAACGAACGACATGATAAGTGGATGTAAACCAGCCCATAAATGGTTAAATGTAGTTTATAACTCAATAATTTATTGATTTAGGATGATAAATATAGTCAACCGCCTCAAATCATAACTAGATATTATCGAGACCGTAGCCAGGATTTCAATTAGGGGGGTATGGCAACCAGAAGCCGCCATCTTGGATTTCAAAATTGTGTTGATCATCGATTCCCGGTCTATAGACATTATCCAAATTCCAAACCATTGCCTATCGGTATTTAGTTTTACACTATTTCGTGGAACAGGCCATGTCCCAGAGGCGACTTCCCGGAATGAATAATTTTCCAAAACGCATCTCTGTCCTCGTTTTTTCGGAAAATGCTTTACTTAAATCATTTGTCAGGGGCCTTTTTCAAGAGGTATTTTCCAGGGAACAATTACCCAGAAGACAGTTTCCGGAATGACTAATTTTTCAGAGCAGATATCAGTCCTTGTTTTTTTCGGGAAATTGATTGTTTTCCGGTTACTATTTTTCCTATTGATGCTACGCCATTTCCAGGAATCTTTTTCCCAGGAGTCATTTCCTGGATTGACCAATTTTTCAGAGTAGATATGTGTTCGTCTTGTTTTAGGGAAGTAATTACTTTTCTGAAACCATTTCTTAGAGCCCATTCAAAAGACGCCATTTTCGTGAGTTGATATTTGTCCAAATTTTTTTTTCGAGAAATTATTGCTTTCCCGTATTTTCTAGATGCTATTTCTAAAAGTCCAGACTAATTGCCCAGCTCCGCCAATGGAGGAGGGAGTACCTTTGCCAACTACAGGGCAGAGCAAAGCGTTGGAACCCACCAGTTGAAATTCAAACGGGAAAACTGGTCATAATTCATGACAACAAGCAACCACCAATGCGTTGGCGTATGGGTCGAATCGATAATGTGCATCCAGGTAACGACGGCATTGTTCGAATGAAATGACTGCAAACAGCGTCCGGTGAAATTAAGCGTCCTGTCGAGAAAATTTGTTTATTACCAGTCCCAAAGTCAACCAACGATTAGCAGAAACCCTTTCCCTGTCCTGTCACAATCGAAGAGGATCTTTTTTTCTTACAGAAACAAATATTTCTGGGTGGGTGAGAATGTCTGCGAGGACCACCCTAACCGTCCTAATTTTATCTCGTCTGCTGCTGGCAATATGTGTATAGCTATCGGCCGGCCAAACAGAGGCTTTAAACTTGGCTATTGTTTAGCGATCGAGCAGCAAACAGCAAGCCGACACAACAGATAGCACCAACCACGTTGCAGATAGCCAGAGATTGATGAGAGATGGAGATGCTGCAGAGAGAGGTTCGGCCGACCCGATGATCCTGAAAAATTCACCACGAGTGTTCGGGATGCTGGGATTGGGGTTTTAAATAGGTAGTTGTAGGTATTAAAAGTTAGTAGTAACCTTACCATAGGCCAAAGACGATCCTGTAAGACCAATCTATGTGTTATTTGTTGAATGTTAGATATAAGGAATAAATGTAGTGCTGATAAATTAGTGTTTCCCTTAAAATACAGACTTGTTTAATAACATGTCAGAATGTAACTAGAAATTAAAAGAAAAAATAGTATTCTCCATTTAATTCCAACTACCTTTGCTTATCTTCGACAGATATGCGTATTTCGTCTACAATGTGCAGACTTCTTCAGTGTCTCGTACTAATAACTCGACTTGTACTTGTAGTTCATTGACCCGGTCCGTAACTTAGTGGCATTTCACTCTGGCTCTGGAAGATGCATGCAGGTCTTCTTTGTCTTGGTGACTCTCCGCATGGATTTCTCCGAAATATTAGCTACTTTTGCAAATTTTTTTATGGAACGCACCGGGTTGCAAGCAATTTTTCACTTCCACTGCTTAGGACCATCTTACAGGGACTTTTTTATGCGGTAAACTGTTGCCAAATGGCACCCTACCACCTTGGCTATCTCTTTCGGCTTCTTCTGGGCGAGCAACAAACTGGTGATCACTTCTTTCACGAACATTTTCACGCATTTGCAATAAAACAAATAACATGTTTGGATGCAGCTGAAAGTAAACATAAACAAATACACTTTAGAAAGAAATTAGTCACAAACTGCACGAATTAACCCAATACTCAAGTTTGAACATTTTCGCATTATTTTCTGCCACACCCTGTATAAGATGTACGCTTCCTGGATACTACAGGATTTATTCAAATATACAACTCCAATCAGTTCTCATCAAGCTGCTTTTCTTCATGGAAGGTCTATGGATCATCTGTTTGTTCTCAAACGAATCCTAGAGGAGAAGTGGAACGCCAGAGATGATCTTGTTGTAATGGCTCTTGACATTAGTAAAGCATTCGATAAAATATCGCTAAAAAATGTTCCGAAAATATTAGAGCAAAAGATTGGGATTGATTTCAAGAATCGTGGAGTGTGTCAGAGAAGAAACTTATCAAACGCTTTGGAACGAACAACATTCAATAAAGGAACGTCGACGGATGGGAATATAGCAAGGATGTCCGCTTTTTCATTATCTCTTTGACTTGATAATGGAGAATGTCTTGCAAAAAACGAAAAATGAGCTAAGGGGTTTTTTTGTTTTGGATCAGGTCCACAACATTCGATTCCCCATTATTCTAGTGTACGCCGACGATATTCTTATTATCGCCTGTAATAAAGAACAATTAAATAGATTACTGCGTCGGTACTGAAAAGGAACTTGGAGGAAGAAAATCTTATATTGAATACAGATAAAGCGAAAATTTAGTGAGGGCACCTAGAGGAGAAGATCCATAATCGTTGTCTATTGCTGGTTGTATGAAAGTATGCAGTATCAAAGGAACTTAATTATTTGGGAGTGACAATAACAGATCGGTTGTGCCGAAGTAAAACAACGATATCACGGTGTAAGAAAGAAGTTTAATCGTCAAAAGCAGTCATTGCTTTTGCTAAGGAAAACAAACCAAGTGTAGAGATTGGAAGTTTGTTGTATGATTCAATTATTTCCCCAACTATGACATTTGGATCACAAATATCTGAACACACCTAAATCTATGAGAAAATATGAAAAGCAAATTGTGGAAGGATTGGCCAATTGCTGTACGGAAAATGGTAACACACCAACCGGTGCACAGATAATACGAGGAAACACTGTCACCAGAAAGGTTCGAGCGCTACAAATTAGGTTTTGGAGCAATATAATTAGGATGGAGGATAATCATCTACTCAAGTTAACCGCTAGATACAAAAAAGGGTTCATACAAATATGAAGACCATCGTTTACTTGGCTTGATGTTATCCGACAAAATGTAGAAAGGTTCGCAGATCTGAGTTTGGAAGAATGGGAAGAGTTGACAAGAGACAGAGAAAAGGTAACAAGCAAAATAGAAGAAATATATAATAAAGTGGAATCAGCGGATTCAGATGACTAGAAAGACTAGAAGTTATGCAGCATTGTATTGGGTCATGTTGGCTCAGAATAAATAAGAATAAATGCGAGAGTGAAAGAGATATTTTTCTACAATGTTTATTGAAGAATAAGAAAGTAAGCCACAATATGTATATACAGGGTGACTGGTAATTGGTGTTACACCCGAAAGGAGGTGATAGTAGACCCATTTGCAGCAAAAAAATGTATGGCAAGGTGGGTCGTAAAATCCTTCCTTACCGAGTTATTGAACATTTAAGTCTGCATTGCCGAGCGACAATACCACTTTTTGGTCGGGTACTTACGCTAACTTACTTTACTAACAACTCGATTCAATTGGCGTTACAGGCTTATTTTCGGATGGGTTTGGTCATTTTCTTTCCGTTCTGTAGCTCATTTAAATGTTGTTCGCATGCGAAAGATTCATCTGCGCGTCACCTAGGTGTGGAGATGTGAACCTGATTCTACCGCTAGTCATCATCATTTCAACCATCATTTTCAACACCAAGAAGAATAGCCGAGCAGTCGGCACATCTCTTTCTATCCGGTCAACATTAAAATGGAGGAACCATAGACCACTATATAAAGCCGAACTGTCATCACGTTTGACTAGTCTTTGTGGTACCGAACCAACATCATCAACATCAATCATCAACAAAGCAAAGTGAACTGAATAAAATTAAGTGCTTGTTTGAAAGAAAATTCATGAAATAAACTGAGTAGTGATTTTAAGTTAGACATAAGAATAAAGGTTATTTTGACTAAAACAACGTGTTAAAGTGGTTGAAAGTGATCGAAAAGCGCTTGAAACAAGACAAATTGAGCAAGTGATTTCGTCCCCGTTGTGCTATGTTTTGGTGCGTTTTTTTAGCACAGAATTGCTGTTCGCCGCTGAGTGAATCGAACAAATGTAATAAAATATTTATTTTCAAATGATTGATATTGATTGTAATTGATATTCCGAGTTACTTTAGATAATTTTCGAAATGATTGCCATCCATTTCAATGCACAACCTAACGCGTTTCTCTACTTCCGTTGTAGTTACTACAACAGTTAGTTCTTCTCTTACCTGTGCACTGGCTTGGTAAATTCTTTCCATTAAAATTTCCTGCGTGAGAACTGGTTTGAAATAAACTAACTCCTTCATTCTACCCCACAAGTAAAAGTCAAGAGGAGTTAGATCTGGCAAACGAGCTGGCCATTCTGTAGATCCCCCGCGTCTGATCCAGCGTCCTTCATATTCGTTGTTCAAAAATTCTCGTACATCTCGATGATAATGCGAAGGACAACCATCATGTTGACAAACCATTCTTCTTCTGATCTCTTGTGGAACATCGCGTAGAAGTTCGGGAAGTTGATTTTGTAAGAAATCCAAATACGCTGCTCCATTGAGCTGATCAGGTAAAACATATGGCCCAATGTGGTGACCCCCTACCATTCCTCTCCATAAGTTCACTGAGAACTGTCGCTGAACTTTTTTTACTCGTTTGGCGTGGGGATTTTCCTCACTCCAAACGTGAAGGTTTTTCAAACTCGATACTCCTGCTCTGTCAAAATGACACTCATCTGTCCACAGCACTCTAGAGAGGTATTCTCTATCAGCAGCAAGAGCTGCTAGAATAAAAGTGCAGTAGAGCAATCTGCTTGGAGGATCTCTTGGTTCCAATTCTTGGACAGGAGTGTAATAGTATGGGTGCAGTCGATTTTTGTTTAGCGTTTTCCACACCTTCCATCGGGATACCCTGAATCTGTAAAAGCAACCTTATGCAATAAATGTGTGCATCATATGGACAGAGATAATACAAACCTTGATGCTTCTTGTCTCGTACTAGTAGTAGGATGCTGTTCGAAACGACGCAGGATCTGTGTTTCGAGGTTCGTTTGCGCTTACGGTGATCCCGCATCGCGGTGATTGCTCTGAACACTGTCCGTTTCTGAGAGGCGGCGGAATGCTCTGGTGAATACGGATGCGCTGGGAAGCGTGCGATGCGGGAATCATTGTTCGTACTCCCTTCTGGCACCTGCAGCATTGCCGTCTGCAAAACCATAACAAAAAATCATATCGGCGTACTCGCTGTTCGAAACTGCATCTTTTGCTTCGAAAATCAGGTTCACCAAACATGATAACGACTACTACGATTACATTGATTGTGGTCATTTGCCATGACGGCACCATGGGATATTTATGAGTACCCGAGCAAAAAGTGCTATTGTTGCTCGGCAATGCAAACTTAAAAGTTCAATATCTCGGCAAGCAATGATTTTACGACCCACCTTGCCATACCTTTTTTTTCTGCAAATGAGGTCTACTATCACCTTCTTTCGGGTGTAACACCAATTACCAGTCACCCTGTATGTTTTCATTTTCTTGTATTTCATCAAACTAATTAATGTATGCCCTATTTTGACGAACACGCTTTCAACACGCTTAAGTGTCCGGAATGTTAGTTAGAATGGTACCACTACTAACAAATTTCCATTCCTGAGGCATCTATGGAGAAAGTATGGATTCCCTGCATCTTCACAAGTAGATGTTATACTAACATTCCTTTCCTTCCCCCGCGATAAGGACGTGGCCAGGTGTACAATAGGGTGCTAGCAGTTTTCTATAATGTAGGGGAAAGTATTAGTCATTGTTGATTAATCCTAAAAAGTTTTACTTAACATTACATAATTAATAATTGAGTATTGTATAGCCACCCACGATTTGTACTATCGCATATGCTATGCTACGCTATGCTATGCTATGCTATGTTATGCTATGCTATGCTATTGTTGGGGGTGTTCGAGACATCATGATTGAAACAAATCGATGTAGAATGCTTTTTCGTCACACTCAAAGCTGCAAAGTTGATCACTGCCATTGACACTGACGTTTCTCGTTGTAACGGTCCAGCTGTTCACGCATCATGGTGGAGCACGTTCACGCGCCAAAGCCTCTCAGTCCGGGTGTAACAGCTATGCTATGCTATGCTCCCCGTGTCTTCTTAATGTAGATACCAAATCCTCCCTATCTCCAACGGTTGCATGGACTTGGCCAGGTGAGCGATCCAGAAGTGTCTTCGTGGAGATTTTTGCGTGAAGAAACGTATCAGTAGCTGTATACGTTCATGATGACATGCAATGTCTTCAACGAATTAGTCCTTATCGTAGCTCCATCCACAAGGTGTGCAAAAGGCAATGCTAATGTTAATAATTTGCACAAGACACACCTATGTTGCCTGCTGAGTAGTTGAAGGAGCTGTGTTCAGAAACATCATTATGCTCAATAATTAATATACAACTGTTCCGACGTGTAATCGGAAAAAGAATTTCGGCAAAGTCGGAACCGAGATTTATTTATATATACTATTTAGCCAAATTGCTAGGAAGATGAGAACAGTTTGGTTTACCTATACTTAGCAATTCTCTTAGAAATTACAAAGCACCAGTGCAGCTCGCGATCGCAACCAATTGAGCTCAAATCTTGGGAGAAGTGGCAAGACCTGGTATGAAATCGATTGAGTGGGGTGGAGCTGAATCGATACTCTGAACCACCCTACTATCTATATATTCCAACTGAGATATCTTCGCACCCTCATCAAAGGCAAAATGAGGCACAAAGAAAACAAAATCATCCTGCAGCACATCTGGCGCCAGATTTTTCCTTCGTACCCTCCCTGCTCATACATTTGACCCTTCTGTGTCCGCCCCCAGAAGGGGCAATCATTTTCGCTTCCCTGTCTGAATCTCGGGACCTGCCGCTTCGGTTTGTTGCTTCGGCTGTTGCCGATGCTGTTGCAGCAAACCATTGCCAAGTTCATGCTCGAATTGGAGCCCCCGGAGGCACGGGAGGAGGACGAGAATAAACCACTCAAAGGACGCTGGAAGAAAAATAATAATAAATGTCAATTTTGTTCCCAGAAAACGAGATTTTTCCGCTTCATGTGTCGAAGCTGGGAGGGAGATAAAGGGATGGGACCGAAAGTGGACACACACACAATTGTGACATGTGTGATTATGGCTTTTGGGAAAGTTTATCTGATTAGTACGTCGGTTTTTTTACGGATGTTCACTGGTGGTTAGATAAAACATCTGGCTGATTGTCTTGTGCAATGGGTTGAGAATTTCGATCAATCCATCCAGATTGCATTTCCAACGATAGTAGGCTTTGATGTCTTTCAAAGACATATTGTTATTCCGGACAAAGCTGATGGCTGAAAATTAATTAGCTCGGTCCATCCTAGCAACCGATGCTTCGGTTGGAACGAAACAAAAAGAAAAACTCCAAATCAGCCCCGTCAATCTTAAATGGGTTCGAATGTCAAAGAATCACTTTCGTCATTCCATCCAGCGCCGCCCGAGCAGCATGGAGATAAAAACTAATCACCGAAATCATGGCCGGACAGAACGAGTTTTCTTCCATCACTCATTGCTGTTATGTATAAAAGTACAATCGTTCGACTTTTTTGCCCGGTCCCATTTGTGGCTATTGCCTGACATGAAAGAACATAAGCTGCCCGATGATATTGATGATGATGCCCGTTCGTTGCCAAGCTCGGCCGGCTTGGCTTGGCTAGGCCCATTGACCTGGTTCTTATCGGACGAATGCGGAATGATGATATCAAAATGTCATCATCAGAGCAATTCCTCCTAATCACAAATGCTCAGTGATGGGTGTAACGTACAACACATCTCTGCACGAGCAAATGAAGGCACATCACACGACGCTGATACATACATCGTGCTGTCATTTTGGGTTGATTCCGTTGAGAAGAACATGTCAGAGGACATGGTCTCTGTAAGCTAGACGAACGGGGGAAAAAAACTGGAAAAATTGGCTACAGTGGTCAGAGGTGTTTCCGGAGGTTGGTCAGGCTTCGAAATTCGAACCAGTTCATGGTGTCAATTACTTTAACATGAAGAGAATTGTCAGACGCTTGTTTCCAGGCATATTTCGATCTGATCATGGGCTACTGCGATAATGATTGTTCGGTATTCTTTTTCTTTGATTTTGACGTTTTCGTGTTGACTCCCTTGAAATCACAACGCTCAACACGCACGCCGCTGGTGAAATTTTCCACTCCCATGCTCCATAATATCGGATTCACCTCCAAGCCACAACCATCATTGCTGGTTGGATACCTAGCTACATTCCTACCCACGATCTGACAGTCCAGTGCAGAAGACAAACCCAACCGCCAACGTTCGTTCGTTCGTTCGTTTGTCTTCCATTGGGGGGGGCAAAATCGGAATGATCAACCCAGCGGGTTTTGCGGAAAAATCTCAGCCCCAGATGCAAAACCTCAGCTTCAAAGTTGCGACCATACGCACGTCTGTGCAGGCGGTTTTTTTTTCTATTTCGAAGCTCTCTTTCATCCTAGAAGGACAATTTTCTAGCATGTTTACATGGCTGTTGATGCAAAAAAAAAGAAGAAGAAAAAAAGAAACAGAAAAACTCCGCTCAAACGACGAACTGTTGTTGGATGGTTGCGGCAAACAAGAGCAAAGAAGCACGAATAAAGCAAAGCTACACGACGGACGATCAATGGTTCCAAGAATGGACATCAGGACCAGTAAAAGTACATCTGAAGGATTTTGGATGGAAAAAAAAAGAAAACGAACGAAGAATTTCATCGCATCCAGCAAGATTGAATGCGTTGGACGATAATATGGGTTATACGTATCATTGGAACTTACATTGTCGTCGTTGTCGTTGGTCGTGAGGAATGTGGATTGGAATTTATTCTCCATGCTCGGTTCGAGTAAATTGTACCTTCGGAAGAAGGGAGATGGAAATTCATCCGAGCGAATCGAACTTCGTTCCATGTGGGACGGTTTTTCAAAGGAACTAATTTTGATATCATATTTTGGCCACAAACGTTAGTTTAGGAATCCTGATGATTGATTAGTTTGCCCAGAACTTTCATCAAACATCTCTGACTAAACGATATTTTTTGATTCTACGGCCATACGGATAAAACTGTTCGTTGGTTGAATACTTGTAGTTTCCGTGGTTCCTCTTAAAAGTGTGTACGGTCAACAATTGGTCCAAAACGCATATTTAAACACTGATTATATTATGCGCTTATATTATATCATATTGATTTCAATTTATAGTTGAAAGACTTCATATTACACAACCAATTTTGATAACGCTTCCGATTTGCAATATATGAACTGTCGAGGTCCACGTATGACAACGTCCATGAGATTTGTACCGCTATTACATAATCTTCTCTGAGGCTGATCGCCAATTTTCATTGAACTCATTTCAAATCCAACTTTTTTCTGAGTTTTCTTAGCGATCCGCTTAACGAGTGCCTAATATTTTTCATTTCGGCTGGAGTCATGCAAGTTGTGTGTCTTTGTCGCTCTGTGGGACATGCACGTTGTAAGTGGTATGTCATTGTCTGAAGCTTCGCTTCATATGAATTGGAACAAAACGTAACGGCTCGTATTTCAGCTTATTCATAATTGAATTCAAGACTTTTTGATACAAATATAGCGTCTTTCATACTCTTAAGAGAAAATACGGACAAAATTATTCGTCACGGTTTCGAAGCGAATTTCGAATTTTTCCTGTAACACGGCTCATTAGGTGGCGCACACCTTCTTCGTCCATCGTTTTAACTATCTTATTCCACCAGGTCTTCATCTGATTGATGTCTTGCGACAACCTTCCTTTGCCTTGAGTCTCCTCTTCATGATTGCCCAGTTTTTCTCAATATGGCGGAACTGGGGCAGTTGGGTGGGTTAAGGTTTTTAACAACCTGGTCCCTTTCTTGCATACCATTCTTGAACGACTTTGCTGTAATGACAGCTTGCCAAATCTGGCCAAACATTACGGATGGTCGGGGATCGAATGAACGGCAAAATTCGTTTGGAGACACTCTTCGGTATAGTTCCGACGTCATTGTTCTTATTTGTAACGAAAACTTTCGTTGTTTTTGCCAAGGCGACAATGTCTGCAAAAGCATGAATTTTCACAAATTTGTCGGCAAAACAAATTAAATTTGCTGAACATCTCCCGCGCTGCCGTTGGCAAAATTTTTGACCTGGGATTTGCCCAGTCAGCCTTTGACATGGTTTCATCGCCATCAGAAGACAGCCCGTTAACTGGTCAGCACCTGGTCGTACAGCTTCCGAGTACCGGATTTTGGCTACACTTATTCTGTTTTATGGTCCGATTTGGCTGTTTGCTAGCTCGATACGACTGATTCCTTCCCGGATCGAGCGCAGCACCGAATTTTCTGACCAAATCACGGTCCGACAGATTGGGATTCTTAACCGTCTTCAAAATCTTACCACGCAGTTTCCGGTCAATAGTTCACTCCGACGATTGGCTTGAGGCTTCCGAACCGTCGTCATCGTTTTTATACCGTTTGATAACGCGCCATACGGTATTTCTGGGCAATTTCAGCTGTTTACCAGGCCTAGTGCTGACCACATGGATTTTCCAAATAACTGTGCACAATTTTTTCCTTCTTGGGCTTCCACGTTGATTGTTTACAAAGTACAGTTGATTTGCGGAACACCAAACACAATACGTGAAGCTGACAAAATTCCGACACGTAGGCGCCAAGAACTTCCAAATCCGTCCGCCAGAGCGCCACAATATGAGCAAAAGTTTGTTCCAATTCTAATGAAGCAAGCCTCCATCGAAATGGCGGACAAAACAAAAACTCGCAAAGGTTGGCAACATGAATGACTCGCCCGAAGCACAGAAACTAAGGATTTGCACTCACTGAAGGAGCTCGGGATATGAAGATCCGGATCACCAGGTTCAGGGAAATTCTTCCGAGAAGTTGTTAATGTAAGATCTTTTAGAGAAATTTGGGGAAGTTCATTGGAGAAGGTCAGGGAAGTTATTTTTTCAGAGAAGTTTGAGGGAATTTCTTCAGAGGAGCTCATAGAAATTCCTTCCAGAGAATTTCAGATAATTTTTCAGAAGAGTAACTCCAGAAGTTCTGAGAGAAATTCAGAAAAAGTTCTTCAGAGAACTTCAGATAACTTTAAATAGGTCAGCGAAATTCTTCAGAGAATTTTAGGAAAGTAATTTCTGTGTAATCTTCTTAAGAGGAATATCATGAAGTTTTTCAGAGAACTACAGGGAAAATCTTTCAGAGAAAACTCTCAGTGAAGTTCTTCATGAAATTCAGTGTTCTTTAAAAAGTTCAGGGAAGTTCTTTCATAGAGGAATTTGGAAAAATTCTGCATAAAACTTCGGAGAAGTTCTTCAGAAAACTTGCGAAGTTCTGCAGAGAATTTTGGGAAATTCTTCAGAGAATTTCAGGGAAGTTCTTCAGAAAACATCAGTTAATTCTTCAGAGAAATTCGGGAGAATTCTTCAGGGAATTTAAGGAAAGTCATTTCA